>CM055824.1:4820537-4973056 GCA_029582265.1 Zoroaster sp. YZ-2022
ATTTTAAAAACCGCTCCCCCTTCCTCTTTATTTTTATTTGAATTGAAACATTTCATAAAGTAAAATTTTGCATTAAATATACCGAAAGTAATTTACAAATGTAAACATACACAGGCCTAATTAATTCTAATGATGCAAATTGTAAAGTGATTTGTTTTGTTGGTGAAAAAATGTAATCTCATCGTCTTATTGTTATTGTTAATTGTTTTGTTAATTTTTTTTGTTGCCCAACAGGAAGAAAGGTTATAAAACAATGAATGCCCCACAGAATGGATATCGATGGTGACTGTTCAATGTCGCCCGAACCCCCAAAATAAAAGCCAGAATTGATTTTATGAGATAATTGTGAAAACTCATACACACTGTACAGTTTTCACCACAGATCAATAGCTTCACAGACTCACCAAACTGTAGTCATTATGGCAATCATTTGAAACTTGAAACTCTTCTCTGAAAAGAAGTACTTAAAGGGACAATCATCGCGATCAGAGCAGACTTTCAATAGGACATTGAAACGGTGTCCTAGTTTAAGATGAATAGTCACTAGAGATTACTGGTTCATTTATGCAGCAGCAACGGTTACGACCTTATCATTTTCACGTTTCATATAATTGTTTCAGTCACTGGAGTTAATCTAAAACTAGCACTCCGATTCCATGCCCTGTTGATTGTAACGATATAACGATACTGCCCATTTAAAATGGTAATATATCTCATGATAATTGTATACGCTATGTTAATTTTCTACCTAGAAAATACAAACTTTTGAAAGTTGTTCACAGTGAAAAAACCTTTTCCTGGCAACCCGTTAATACTATAATTGAGCCAGGGATAGCGCACGCGAACCAGTGAATCCAGTGATATGCTAACTTTTCTACGTCGTTGAAAAACTATGGGCGGCCGGCTGCCAGTGCAAAATAAAACAGTAACTATTCATTTTTTGTAATACCATGCATTTATTAAAACACTGATAAATCAACATACATATTACCTAAACAAAATGAAGATATAAACCCATGTTACATACTTCAGGTTACAAAATATTAATTTTGGGTAGTCTGTTGCCAACCACAATTTTGCTCAATGCTGGCCGTCCATACAAAATGGCGTTCCACGTATCAAAACAGCAGAAGTTTTGTTTGCATGCGCCCTCATTCAGCCATGAACTGGGGATTATGTTCTTTGAAATGATTGGAGTATAGTACTTTTGTAGTGGATCAAACAAATTAAAAATAATAATGTACTCTCATTCCTGATTGTACTGTAAACAAATACTAAGTTGTTAAAATGTTAAACAATTAATAACAATTTATATGGTATATCTGTATTATATTGTTTGCAGTGAGTGTTTTTGCATTTTACCCAGATACTAAAAAGCGCCTTCTTTATAGTGATTTGGTTCGCTTTCGCACAATCTTGTCCGTTTGTTGGGATGCATTAATCATTCGGGTCATCTCAGGTTACAGTGTCACCAGGGTGGGGCTTTGCACTAAGTAAATGAATAACATGAACCTTATTCAACAAAATGTGTTTGTCTTGCTGACGTCAGTTAGGTCCTATGGTAACAGGACAACACAATACCATTCATCAAACATAGCTTACCTGGATTTCCCCTAAGTTCTCAAAACTTTTGAAAAACACCCACAATCTTAGGTATTGTATGCTATTTTATGTTTGTATAGTTTCTGTTTTTTGATCGATTGATTCGACAAACCAATTGTAAACCAATAAATAGTAAGATTTATATTGGTAAATATTAAAAGATGAATATTTTATAGTATATGTACATGTTTATTATTACAGTTCAGCTTTTGACAGATTGCAATGCCTTCCTGTAGATAGTCAATTCAATTATACATAACAGCAAAAGAAACGTCACCCCCTAAATTTTTTTAAATTAATTATATTATTAAACATAATAAATATACAATGTTGTGGGATGGTTGGCTGCCAGGTCAACCAAATTTGCCACATTGTGTTCGTGTTACACTCCATACTCATAATATTCTTCATTAAACAAATTATATTAATTATAAAATGAAAATAATAAATATTGTTAGGGGTGACGTTTCTTTTGCTGTTATGTATATAAATCAGTCTTGTCGCCAAATATGTGGATTTTCTCCTTAGTGTATATTATTAGTACATGACGTAACCAATATGTGAAAGTTTCAGTGTCGTTCACAGAATTCATTTTTGGAAAAAGCACGCAATATTCTTGTTTTTTGAAGACACGAACGTCGTATGCATTTTAACAAGGATTTAATACGTACTGACTTGGGAAATAATACTTTTATTTACTAAAATGATACTACCTCGGACAAGAAAGACTCGATAGATATTTGCTACCATCAAGTTTAGCACAATTATTGCTTATATTAAACTGATTATGACTGAAATACTCAGAAAATAGTTATGAAATCGTATACATAAAAACAAAATTGTCGATATATTGTATACAATTTTCACTATGATGTCTGAGATAATTGATTTAAAAAAAAATGTTTTTTTCAAAACCAATAGTGTAACCTAAAGAATATAGGTATGTAATTGTGCAAATCAAATAATATCCCTCACGATGAAGCTGAATTTTTTTTCCTAATCTTAAAGTTCATTACACTGTACATGTATACTTTGTTGAAACAGTTATTAGTCCATGGACTAGATGATTTATCAAGTATGACAGGAATGTGCAAAAACCATGAAATAGCTTCGTACTTTTTGAATGTCGACACAAAATGTGTGTGAGCATGCGCAATGTTCTGAAAGGAAGAGGCTGATTGAGTAACTGGTTTCGTAACTGAAAAAAGGGTCTCAGGATTCTGGTCTCCGTGCGCGTCGTCTGAGATCTGCGCGTTGTCTGATATCTGCGCGTCGTCTGAGATCTGCGCGTTGTCTGAGATCTGCGCGTCGGCATTTTTAGTTGCAGCCATAATTGCTGGATCGGCTGGAATTCTACCGTATGAACGTTTGCGCGGCCTCTCTTAGCCACCATAATTTGTGTACAGGAAATTTGGTCTGGTTCCAATAACCACGTATACATTTATCACGTATTTTGCTGCTTGGCAAAAAAAAAAAAAAAAAAAAAAAAAAATGGAAGCCGACCTATTACCAGAAAGTAGAGACTTTTTGGCCTTAAACAAGCAAAGCTATTCATAATTGCTATCACATATTTACAAAAAAATCTGCTTAATTATTGTGAGCAACAAAACCATATACATTTTTGTCACTACAGATGGTACAACTTGGGTTCATTTCTTGCACTAGGCTCATGGTCTACATGTACGGTGCACATTGTAACAGCGCCCTCTTTTGGTTGTGCATAATGACCATAAAATAATGATAATTCGGCCTACTGACAAACCTTGGGTTAGAAAGGTTATTATTTCCTACAGTTTGAGATGTAAAATGCAGTTATCGATAGTGCATCCGTCTATTGAGTGCCTGATATCAAATTTAACGCTTATTCCAAGGAGGATGTTTCTGGAATTATGTATTAAAATAGATAACCTGGATTTATAGTAAAAAACATTATGAAGTAATCACTAATGTACGTATGAAAATGAGGAACAAGAAAATAAAATATTCAATTAACCCTCCTACTATAGCTGCACTTTAGTGGCAAGTTGTTACAAAGGTCAAAACCGCCTGTTTTGACTGCTGACCCAAATGTGCACAAAGAGGTATTTTCACTGGTTTTTATTGTCATTTTGACCACCCTGAACAATACAAGACAATGCTTTTACCAGTCAAAAACGGTCGACTCATTTTGACCTGTACATGTACTTCCTACACGTAAGGTTCGACAGTGTTTGACTTTTAAGTGCACTAGATACATGTATACCTTGGCAAGTATATCAACATTTTGACTGATTTTGACCCTTGTAGTAGTAGCAGGGTTAATATTGAATTAAATATAATTAAGGAACATCACTGCAGTGTCTTTGTACTCAGATATAAAACATTTGCTGAATTTTGCTATTAAAGAAATTTGTTGTGCTTTCCTGCTGCTATATATTTGTATATCTTTGTCTTATTTACTTTTTATTACCCATGTAATGTCACAAATAATTGAAGCCAGGGCATGGAATCGGTGTCCTAGTTTAAGAGGAACACAGTGACTGCAGGAGCAACTGTAATATTACCTTATCATGGCGGTATTATTTTCAGTCACTGAGTTAATCTAAAACTAGCACTCCGATTCCATGCCCTGTTGATTGGGTTAGGCCACTAACAACCACTACAGGTCCTTTGGGTTAGGCCACTAACAACCACTACAGGTCCTTTGGGTTAGGCCACTAACAACCACTACAGGTCCTTTGGGTTAGGCCACTAACAACCACTACAGGTCCTTTGGGTTGGTAAGCAGTTAATTCTTTATTTAAAATTCATTCCTGGATGCTATGAGGCAATGTTTGTTCTTTGTCATATAAAATAACTTTACAGTAACTGTCCTTTTTTGCATCTAAGATTTTTCATAAACAATTCAAAAGATTCATGTCTGATTCTCCATTCTTAAGACTACACGATCACAATTTTTTTTTACATTATTGATATTAAAATTAGGAAACCTTTTATTATCAAAAGTTGTTTTTTGAATATTTACATCAGATAAGATTAAAGCATTCTTGAGGAGGAATTCTTGTCGTCGAATCTGAGAAGAAGCTGATCAAACCAGTCACCTATAGGTTGATGAAATTATTGCGTCAGATGATAAACAACTTATTTAATTTTGCCCTGCACCGACGTGTGTATAGAATTTTAGACAGCCAATCGTCATCAGGCAAACTCGATGTTCAGTGGTCAAGAGGTTAAGACATCTGCACTAGTAAGCAGGAGGTCGTGGGTTCAAATCCCGCCCGAGTTGCCTGTGAAGTTTTTTTTCCACAGACACTGAAAAAGCACTGAGTATACAGTGCTATACACACGTCGGTGTAGGGCAAAATTAAATCAATTGTTTATCACAAGAATTTCATCCACCTATAAATATCACGGAACCCGCTGCTATATAGGATTGTCGCCAGCCAATCATCATCGGGCAAGCTCGGTGGTCGAGAGGTTAAGACGTATGCACTACTAAGTGGGTGGTCGTGGGTTTGAGTCCTGCACGAGTCGCCTGTGAAGTTTTTTTTTCCACAGACACTCAAAATGCACTGAGAAGTATACAGTGCTATACACACATCGGTGCAGGGTTAAATAAAATCAAATTGTTCATCTACCACCACGGCTGAATCCTTTAGTAAAAAAAAAAAAAAAGGAAAAAACATGAGGAATACAACAACAAATATTTTTCTTTTTGAAAATTTAATTATGGTTTTAATTTCCTTGGGAGAGCAATGAAATAACCTTGAGTTGGTTGCTATGCTTGTCTCTCACTCCACAGTCATGGGAAAACAAAGTGCCGAAATAGCCAAGGTGTGAATGGGGTGAAAGTAGGCAAATTAAAGGGACAGTATCATGACGATCAGAGTAGACTTACAACAGGGCATGGAATCGATGTCCTAGCTTAAGATGAACACAGTGACTGAAAATTACTGGCTCATTTGTGCAGCAGCAACAGTAATACGACCTTATCATTTAGGGAATTATTTTCAGTCACTGAGGTAATCTAAAACTAGCACTCTGATTCCATGTCCTGTTGATTGTGACAATACTGCCCCTTTAAGGGAGCCACTCGTAAATCTGAATTGATGGAACGTTCCACTGGGAATGTAAATATTTTTTTTGAGTAGGAGCATTCATGTGAACAGAGCGATCCTGTGGAAATGCATTTAAATTTTTGAGATGCTCCCTAGAATAAGGTCATACATCATCTCTCTATTTGATATTATTGCTGGTAGAGGGCGCTGTTGTACACGGTAAGTACAATAACTTGATTCTGCTATTGCATAATGATTTATGGTATTTACAATCTGCTCTATAACAAGACCTTCAATCAACTTACCCCTATTAAAGCCACCCCTACCCTTCCTCCACTACCACCACGGAAGCCACCTCCACCACACCGTCCTCGGAATCCACCACCTCCGCCTCTTCCCCTTAAAATTCAATCAACCAAATAAATCTATTTAAATACCAGGACACCACTTAAAACCAGTATGCACTTAAGGTCAGATGTCTGTTAATGCATAAAAAGGTATGTATGAAAAATAACCAGTGAAAGTTTCAACTTATTTCATTGCATTAACAAGAAAATAGTGAAAACATTCAGATTTTTTGTAGTCGTTCCAACATGAAATGTCTGTCTTTAGAGAGAAATTATTAATAATAATAATAATTATGAATTGTTGTAAAGCTGATGAAGGTATAAATCTTCCATTTACATTTTGTTTGTCTACGGTGCTGTCACTTTGAAGAAAAAATGATTATCAGAGTACTCTTTCTTAAATTCCACGTTAGATTGAAAACGAAAAATATAAGTGCATTTTCATTATTTTCTCATTTACTACGCAATATATTTAGCTGCATCTTTTACAGGTTGTTTAATAGATAATTACATGTAAATTCTAATATATAAATCCACACTCACAAAACTTGCCAGTTTGGCAGATATTTGCATTTGAACTATGACATGAAAATAGCGCCCTCTTTCGGTCATTCTTAGAAAACTGTACATTTTAATGGGGATTTTTGTATAATTGAATAGTTCACATGGGCTATGTTTTTATGTTTCCCCTACCCTAATCTGTCAAATCGGTCCAGTGAGGTAGGGAAGAGTTTGGAAAGGGCATTCCATATTTGGGAAATATTTGATGTCATTGTAAAGAAATGAACCAGTTTAAAAAAATCTTGCCTTGAATAAAAGGTCTGAACCCGACTGCTCCCTGAACGTCTGACCCCCACCCCCGCCCTCTACACATTACTCCCAGGGTAGGATCTACGGTGTCGCGGTGTAGTATTCCAATTTAATTGATCATGTGAAAAACTTCTAAATTGTCCATACATTTCAATATTTTGGGGTTTCATCCCCCATCTGCTTACCTTGAGCTCCACCCTCTTTAGGCAACCGTGGATCTAACCCTACCTACATCAAAGACCAATTTGTGAATCTTTTCTCATCTTTAAAAAGTAAATTATTGGTTTTTAATTGTCAACGTTTTGTGTAAATATTTAAATTGATTAAACACATTCTTTGTTAATACATAAAACTAATAAGATATTTAAATAAAGGAAATGCGAAACAACATTATCTTTTGAATGACATTTCTGCTTTATTTTGTCATGGTCATGATACTCCTTTTCCATCCATTTTTGCACCCATCAATAATAATCCATTTCATACAGGATAAAGGTTATCCAAACTTCTAGGTCTAATTTGCAATGAAAAGAATAATTTTTTTCTGAAGTACAAAATACAAAATAAGTGAACCTGTAGTCCCTAACATTAATTGGATTTGGCTAGTATTGTTAAATCTTTCGCACTTTTACTGGTGCATGAAAAGAAAGTCAACAGAATGTTTTAATTAAAGTTAATGGTTAAAGGGGCAACATTATCTCAATCAGAGTAGACTTTCAACGGGTCATGGAATCAGTGTCCTAGTGTAAGATGAACAAAGCGGGTGATTGAAAATTACCGGCTCATTTGTTAAGCAGTCTGCAAGGATAAGTCATCTGAAGTTGATGGCCAGGGCAGCTGTAATGTCATGTGATTTCTTCATTATAAGTGTATTATATAGTACAGCTGATGCATTGAAGAGTGTGTGAAGATAGCCACTTTCATGTGAAAATCTCTCTGCTTCTCCAGCACCTTCACTGCTGTCTACAGTCACTGGCCAAAAGTATTGCAACATGCTCAAAATCGCAATTTACAGTAACAGGTGAGATGATCATTTAATCTGATTTCATCGATCGTGTATTACATAATTTTCGAGCAAGAACAGTAAAAAGAACATTGACTTCAAACACAGGCACTTTCAAGAAGTCTTAAGTAGTGTAAATAAAATAAAATAAATTATTGTAACACAGTTCTCCAAACTGAACTTTGGTGTATGTTGCAATACTTATGGCCAGTGAGTGTATATCAGTATCAGTACATAATGTATCTGAGCCAACTGCAGTCTCTACCAGTTCTTTTGCAGCTAGAGATTGGCTGTACACCAAGTCAATTGTATTCTTAGTAAATGATCTATGAATTACCAGTGTAGGAAATGTACTTTTCAGACGTGTTAGTTTTCAGATTGTGGGACCTGTACTTACTGCAGTCAACTCCCTCCATTTCTTGTACGCACTTGATGAACTTACGATGTAATGACTTTGTGAAAAGAATTTCATTGTTTTCTTCTGGATGACTTCTTCACAGAATTTTATTTATGCATCATTGTACCAAATAGGTATTTCATCTGATGGATCTGGCCTTGTCAAGAATTGGGTACATACTCATTATAGCAAAGACAATGATAGCAAACTTCTAAACCCACAAGATCTTTATCTTCAATTTGCAAAAGTAACCTCTCATCTTTCCGTTGAGCATGCAATCAAGGTTTGGCACTGTGAAAACAGTTTTTTTCTCAATTTTTCTCGGTTTGTCAGGGAGGAACTTTGATGAAGACCACGGTTTTCTTCTCTGGGGTTCAACGCTGCATTCTCACCGCTCAACCTCATCTTGACCTAAATATGTATGAAGAATGATAAATATTTAATAGAAATAGAGGAATAACTGAGTAAGGGGAATGGGCATTGTAGACAGAAAGAGATTGAAAATTAACAAAAATACACACACAAGACAAGGTAAACAGATAGAAAGAAACGAAAAAGCAACATCTAACTTGAAACAATTTTACTGCATACTAAGCTTGGGTGATAAACACGATATCGAATATTGCGATAACATTTTTATTCGATTACAATATCGAGAACTTATTTAAGTTATCGGCATATCGGCGAATCGCGAATACAAATATATCACAATAAAATATAAATCGACATTGTGAGTCAAGTCAGAAATTCCATGGAAATAAAATCATTAGTCTTTTGAGCTTTTAGAAATGAGAAACAAAAGCAAACTACTTCAGAATTATATACACGCTCTGCAAATAAATTTGCAATTTATTGTAACACTTGTAGAGGGGTACATGCATGTACCTGTGGTTATTGGCTCTAAAGCAATCATGCATGAATGCAAAAAAAGAATTGCGATATTATTGAAAATTGCAATATATGTTTGCCGATATATCGTGGATAAAAAAAATCGTTATCGCCCAAGCTTACTGCATACTTGAAACTTGATTGAATTTTTTGGGAAGAATTTCGTATCCAACCGCCACTTTTAAGGGGTTTTGAATTTTTTGCAACCACTAACCAGTTAAAAATTATTCTATCGATTTTGGTGGTACAGAAAGTGAAACTATCTTTAAAATCCACTTTATGATGGTTTTCGGACTTTATTCCTTCTAAAAATCCTCCCCTTCAGAAAATAGAAGGATCATATTATAGTTGCCACTGCACATGCACAATGACTGTGTTGGTCACTAATTGTGGAGTTTACATCAGACTGACATGACTGAGGAATTCATCGTATACCAAAATGGCTGATTTTTCATGAAATAAATATCCTGGAATAATTTGAAGTATATGTCCATCATCATCCATATGTTCTCCACCTTACGAGGTAGGTAAGATTACTTTATTGGTTATATTGAATGAGAAAAAGAGGCGGTTCAATACGACATTCTAACCGAATTTTTCAATATTTGCCTACCTTGATGTTTCTGTTTCTTCTCATTTCTTCCTCTCAGCCCTGCAAATGGCATGGAAGCATTTGTACCACTCTGAGTGGTACCCATAGATCTGTAAATCAAATGGTAATTAATTTTAGGAATAGCGGCTATTCATCCATACATGTAAAATAATAAATAATTGGGTCAGCATCCATCTTCATTGTATACACTATGAAAAAATAACCCAAAACTTTAGTTCAGCTTGAAGTTCATTTCCATGCTTATTCACACCACCTAAGGTTGAATATTCTTGGCTCATATACAAAGTTATGTTTGTGCAACTAGTATTACTTTTAAGCATCTGATAAAACTCCATTATAAAGATCCCATTTTTCAACAGTGCTGATTTTTTACAAAAAAAGTGCCCCTTTCAGGATTTTGATGGATTTGGGGTGGTTAAGGTTAGTTTATTTTGTTGGTCAAGGTTATTTTGTGGTCAAGGTATTAACATGGTAACTATTGAAAAATTGTTTTAATTGTCACTAAAAAGTATGATATTAATTATGTCAACAACAACACTAGTAGGCCTATTAGTAACAGACACGATATTTGAAGGACAGACCAGAATGAGATATTAAAAGTCTGACGACATAAGTTAAACTGTCAAGGATATTTTCATATAGGCCTAAGTCCAACTATTTTACAAAAATATGTAGTCTGATTAGGTCCAGATATTTTAGAAATTCTTTAAAAAAAATAATTCCTACATTAGCCTACCTGTGTAAGGCTGTAACGTTAGCCCTACCTAACGACAACGTTAGACCATTCCTTGCTCGATGCTGATGGTTTAGACATGGACATCGGCAATATCACACTCAACCATACCACTACCATCAACGGAGAGGGAATGGCTCCATGAGTTCCACTGCAGAGCACCATGGTCGAGTGCAGCTTGGAGTTTTCTATCGTCGCGCGCCTAGGGTTTCGTAGTCTCTCTCTCTCAAGACCGGAATTGCCACTTTTACTGCACAAAACCCGTCGCTGCGGTGTAAAACAAATATACGCGGCCCGACAGGGAAGCCATTGTTTTTGCTACTGCATGGTACTATACTGTGCGCGTGCATGCATGGCAGGTCATGACCTGCGCGGTCTTCGTAAACTCGAAGTATTCTATTCTAATTAGATACTGCATACACACATTATTATAGGCCGATATGTCTGTGTGTAAGAGAACGTCAAGGCCATTCACGTGGCTGTCCTTCTGAATAGTTGTTCATTTAAACGTCTGTTTTCGACCGGAAGGAGAGGTCAGATTGGGGTCATATCTGTATAAGAAATGTGACATAGTTCAAGGTCTTTAAGATGATGCAAAGATTGTGAAAATATTTTCTGTGGTTCATGAGATATGATTTTTTGAATTTTTTTGATTTGTTTTTGAAATTTTCAACTTCCGGTTTCTACCGGAAGGAGAGGTCGAATTGTGTACGTTTGTGTACGAAAAATCACATAATTAAAGATCTATATCATGGTGCAAAGACTGTGAAAATATCGTTTGTGGTTCATGAGATATGATTTTTTGAAAATATTAACCTTTGATTTAGTGTAATTCGATATCTGATGACCTCACTATGACATCACAACTTAGTGTACAACTACATGTTAAGGTTTAGGCACAACTACATGTTAAGGTCTAAGTATGTGTGAAGTTTTAAGGTTCTGTGAACTCTGCAACTATGTTTTTGTCTGTGGATAATTCTTATTCGGAAGAAGAAAAAGAAGAAGAAAAAAAAAAAAACGAACAATATCAAGAGGTGTTTGGGCACCAACCCAAACACCTAAAAAACCGAACAATATCAAGAGGTGTTTGGGCACCAACCCAAACACCTAATAACGCTGATCAGGCTTACCATACACGCAGCGGACGTGCTGTGACAAAGCCGAAACGGCTTATCGAATCCTAAACGCGCAAAGTCTGATAGATAGACATTTCGAAGGAACATTGCTGAACACTGTTGTTATTATTGATGTTTTTCTAAGTTGTTATTGCTTATGTTTTATCATTGTTATTCTTATGTTGAAAAATGATAACAAGCTTTGTATTGCATGTTATAAGGATCTGGAGCACTAAAAAAAAAAAAAAAATACTCTTCCTAGTTTTACATATAATGGGTAGATTTTGAGTCATTCAAACCCACATTCATTGTATCACAAAATACTTTAGGAATTTGATGTCAATGTTTTCAATTTGCATTATTTCCTTAGAAAGGGAGGATGTAGTGGAACTACTTAATATGCAAAGTACTACATATTGCACTCTGACCTTTATACGTCACTAGGTCAAGTAAGGCATGCACTTGGTGACTCCAGAATATTCTTGTAAAAATGTCATTCTTGTAAAAATGCCATGTCACGCTCACGAGCATGAAGTTAATAAAATACATATTGGCTCCATAAACAAGTGTCATCTACTGCTATTATTACACCCATATCAATTAATTAGCCAAAAACGGGCAATTTGCCTAAACCAAGGTAATTACAAGAAAGCCGGGCAATGTTTTCCCATAGGTAATAATAAGTAAACAAACAAGGGCAGGCTTGCCCATCACAAAAACAGACGACTGTCCCAAAATAACATCACAAAACCACGGGCAGATTCCACAATATATGTACATCACAAAATCACGGGCAACATAAAATCACGGGCAACGAGCGGCCCACAATCACGGGCAACGGCCGGCCCACATAAAATCACGGGCAACGAGCGGCCCACATTAACTCACGGGCAACGAGCGGCCCACATTAACTCACGGGCAACGAGCGGCCCACATTAAATCACAGGGCTGATCAAACCCCAACAATTCAATTAGACAATAGCAACTTTTACAAATTAGCTTACAGTCGCCCATGCACTTGAAAATTCCACCGCTTGAACCACCGGTAGAAATATTAGCCCCGACTGAAGCGACGGGAGCTTAAACCATGCTTACAATTTCGGCTGTACTCAGTAATAACAATTAGTAGTAATATTACAAAATGAGGCAATGTGAGACCTTATCCCATACAAAACAGGCCACACGCGCCACAAAACGCGACCCATGGGAGAAAGGACGAACATGCCCCTCACAATCTGAACGAATATCAGCAATAGTAATTATTAATACATGTCTGAATATTCATCCTGAACAATTCCGACCCTTCAGGGGAAAGATGAACCCGATCAAAGCGAAATAAAAGAAAAAATGACCACTTAAATTGTGGGTGATGCATAACTGCTACCCCCATTCGCCGGCTGACTGACATGACCTAGCCCATTTGTTGATGGACCGCCGTTACATTTCTAATTTAGATTGGGAAAGCGCCCCGAAATAACAAGCCCGAGGGAGGATGTCCGACTACACAAGCCGAGCTCCTGGGAAATAAGCGCAGCATTCTCCCATAAAATGCGCATGCTTTGACGAATACAAAAGGAATCTAATGGGACCAGATCATTGGTGTAAAGTTGATGAGGGTATCAAATTATCCCTTGAAAATTTTTCCAGAGGTGCTATTATGTCAGTACAATTAATCATAATAGTTCAAAAATTGGAATCACTGTAAATTTGTGAAACTTGTACCTCTTGATTCTTATAAAGTACCACATTATATGAATACATGTACAATGTAAATTTATATAAATACATTTTTACCAAAACTTTTAAAATATACACTGTAAAGATGCTGATATGAATAACAAAAAATGGCCAGATGGCAACTTTTTGGTCCGTGTGTTTTCCGAAAATTGTGGATGCTTTCCAAACTGTTTTCCTGACTGACATATTGCCAACATACATTAATAACGGCTCATTCGCGCCCCGTAATATGACGGCGCGCCGATTTACCGGCTCATCATGATGTACCTGACAACGGTCTTGTTTTGACTTATTTTGACAACAGAATGAGCAACTAACCATAATAATTCGAGGTCATGCACTCCCAATGCAAATTAGTTAATAAATATTGTTTATTGACAACAGCACAGACGAAATACTACTCTGAGAACTCCGATTGTGTTAAGTACACATGCGGTTTACACACACGTTGTATTTAAAAATGACGGCCTCCATGAAACCCACAACAACCAATGCGCAACTTATGCTATTTTCTTGGAATAATATTCCAAGAAAATAGCATAAGTTGCGCATTGACAGTGACGGAAGTTTTGATTTTCAGGGTAAAACGACAGTAAAAGCACTGAACCTGAGGTCGTATATGTACCGATTGCGATATCGGTACAGCGATAGACCTATATATTTATACATGGCACCATGACGCGCCAGCAAGCAATGTCCCAGGCAATTTGTGCTCATGAGGACCAGCAATTGGGCGAGTAACAACAGCAAAATGTTAATAGGATGTTACAAATGATACTAATGATTCTATCAGCTGTCCAAATATTAATACATTATTCTTGGACAGCTCACAGAAATACAAGTAAAGAAACATTGTGACTTGTGGCACAGTTGAACCACTGTCCGACACACTTTCACCATTTACCAAATTGTGCAAAAGGCCAGCATTATAAACAGCCCAATAACTATACTTAGCGGGCCTACTTGCCCCAAAACGTGGCAGGCTTGCCACAAAAATGGGGCCTGCTTTCCCAGAAAAACTTGGCACACTTGCCACAAAAATGGGGCATGCTTGATATAGGCCTACTTGGCACGCTTGCCAGAAAATTTTGGGGCATGCTTGCCCAGAAAAACTTGGCACACGTGCCACGTCAAAATGGGGCATGCTTGATATACTTGGCACACTTGCCACAAAACATGAGGCATGCTTTGCATGCTTACCACCAATAAAGTATCCAAATCGTGCAGGCTTATCCCCCAAACCATTATTGTAAAGTAAAGCGTAACATGAAAGTTTAAAATACAAATTATCATTCATAAAACTACCCTGAGTGTTTCCACCGCTTGTTCAAACGGTTGGAATATTAGCTCCACCTGAACAAGCGGGTGCTAGGCACAGTGTTTACAAAGTGTGAATTAGAACTTTATGTAAAACGTATAACACTTTAGCAGCTAAAGTGTTATACGGGCTGTGCGTTTTCGGATATTTTTGGAACCAGATACCCGAAATCAGGAAACTTCGGATACCCGGATACCCGTTTTCATTTTTGTTGAAAACATGCCTCCGGTGGTTTACAAATACATGCACTGTAAATGGTAACAAATTGACTTTTATAAAACAGAGGATACCAAACTATCGCTCTTTTCTTTATTGGAGTGTAATCTCTTGAATTTAAAGATAATTGCCTGTACAAGTGCATTGTTCAAGAGTCACAGATTTATGTTTGCACCGCCCAAAGGTTAATTGGAACCGATAAATTGAACCCGGTAATGACCGTTCCGTTCGGGTATTCGGATACCCGGACACCCAGCACAGCCCTACTTTAGCTATACTTAAATTATTTATACAGACTAATTTCACTGAACCTGAGACTGCCTCAGGTAGTCCGCTTCCCAACAAATTAATGCCCCTTATACAAATGCTTTCAAAGGGCAGGTTTAGGAAAAGGCACAAAAACCTTTGACGAAGGTGGTGAGGGGGGGGGGGTGTTATGTTCTTCCCCGCCCGTCTAAGTGACACTAATTTTGGTCTAGAGCCCTCTCGGGTTTCCCTGGGTTTCGCTACAGTCGTTTTTTCTAAAGTTCGTCCTTGTCGAACCGCTGCCTTAAAAAATTTCCCATTTTTTCCACTTTTGGAAACCTTTTGTTTATTTAACTAGACGTCAGAAGAATACTGGTGAGTTTAGGATTCTATTCTTAATTGCGTTACGGATTATTGTTCATAATTTGTAGTGTAATTTTCAGACATGTTTTCCCGCCAGAACTTTATACCGCTCCTACTGTTTGCTCTGATTCACGAGAACTTCCTTTATTTTGTTCGTTGGAATTTCCTTAAATGTTCGAGGCCAGAAAGCTAGATGTCAAGGCCATTATGTTCAGTAATGTCTACTACTTTAGAGAAAGTTTATTATTGGCCATTTTATGTTTCTATAACTACATTAAGTGTGTGATATTGTGAACTAGTAACTTAGTTTTTGTGTTAAACGAGGCCTGCCTAAAGACGTCCACTCGCCATTTTTATTTCGATGTCATGAATATTCATGAGTTTTTTTAACCATATTTGGGCATCGCGTGGTTATGAATGGAGAGTTTACTCTCGCTGTAAGTCAGCAGTGCATTAAGGAATGTATGCATTATTGTTTGTTTTTAGGTTGCTGAATTGACCTTTCCAGACAAGAAAAGCAGTTTTATTAGGTTGAGGACATCTTGAGCTATAGAGAGAACAGTTCTGTAAGAGAATTCACTTGGATTATGGGATGGAAATTTAATAACTTTTTAGGATGTTTACATGCATTTGATTTCTGATGTTTCTTTAAATAAGTGGGCATTATTTTTTGACCTTTTGACTTTAATACATGTATTTCTGATTTTATTGTGCTAAATCTCTTGTCAACCTTTACGTACTTAGATCCATTATTTTTGTACTTGGTTATATTTTATTTTCTGTATTTCCAGTTTTACCTCATGTGGCACACACACACGATGAAGAGGATAATAAAGCAGTTTAAAGTTATTCTCTGAGTCAATGGTTATCTGGCTGGAAAGAGGGCGCCCTGGCACCCCAAGTCCTTCACAGTAAAAAGAACTCTCCAAGACATGCTCAAGATGATTGAAGAAATCGACTCTGACGACGTAATTAGTGCAACTTCCCAGCGAACTGGGTCATCACGGCGAACCAGTGGAAGTTTAAGGTCGACCACGAGCTCAGCAGCTATACTGGCTCGTGCAAAGGCTCAGTCCTTGAAAACCAAGATTGAGTTCACTCGAAAAGAAGCAGATCTTCGTCGTCAAGAATCTGACCTGAGGCGCCGAGAGGAAGATATCGCCAATGCCTTGCTTCTTCTGGGTGCAGAGAAAGATTATGCTATGGCGGAGGCAGAAGCAGAAGTCCTGGAGTCGGCTGAGTTGAAAGAAAATTCCCCCATCGTTCAAGAAGATTTACCGCTGTCTACGGCCGACTCCACCGGTCGCACCTATGATTTTGTCTCGGAGCATTTCCAAAGAAGTAATAAATTGGAAGAACTTGAGACAAAATGTGACCAGTCAAATGAAACGAGGTCACAAGAGAAAGAAAAATCAGTGGAGACTGATGAGAAACCTTTGTCAGAAGTTAAGTCACAGAGTGAAGACAAAAAGGCCGACAAAGAAGAGACGAAGACGACACAACCAATCCAATCACCCAGTAAAGTTGACCAGTCATCAGAATCCCCCAATCAACCAATGAAGGAGCAGCTTATCTCCATTAGCAACATGCTGGTCAAAAAAGAGCTTGTGAAAGGCGGACTGAGAAAGTTCCGTGGCAATGCAGGAGAATACAGACCTTGGAAAGGCAGTTTCCAGCAGGCTAAGACCTCGATCTGAAATCCTTCCAAGAAATGAACCTCATCCTCGATTCCCTCGAAGGTGAAGCTAAGTCCCTTGTCCAGAAGATCTACGCCATCCATGTCGACAAGCCTGACCTGGGTCTTCAAAGGATATGGGCATACCTAGATGAGAAGCATGGCTCACCAGAAGCAATCGAACGGGATTTGATGAAGAGAGTGGAGCAGTTTCAAAAAATCCCACCAAGGGGCAGCACAAAACTTGAGGAGTTTGGGTATCTTCTTCTGGAAGTTCAATACATCAAGGAATCCAAACAGTATCCAGGTCTACTAGTTTTGGATTCTTCGAGGGGGTTGCAGCCTTTGGTCCAGAAACTCCCAGATTGGCTTCAAATGAAGTGGCGTGAGAAGGGTTCGCAGTACAAAGAAAATCACTCTGTGATGTTTCCACCATTTGAGGTATTCGTCAAATTTGTACAGGGCCACGCTCGTGTACAGAACGACCCAAGCTTCCAGTTCTCAGATGTTGCCAAAGGTGCAGGCGACCGCACACCACAGAAATCGGCATTCACAGTAAGAAAGACTGGAGTGAATGACAGACCTTCAGCGAAAGAGTCACTTCGTTGTCCTATCCACAACACTGCACATGAATTGCAAGATTGTCGGGTCTTCAAGGAAAAATCTCCAGACGAGAAGATTACAATTCTGAAAGAGAACCGCTTGTGCTTCCGATGTCTTAAACCTAACCATCTCATCAAAAATTGCAAGACTGGAGCGAGATGTGATCTCTGTGGCAAGGCCCATGTCACGGTGATGCATAGACCAGTGCCGAGCCATGAAGTGCCATCGGCGTCGAACCAGACACCATCCGCTACTGGGGAGAATGACAACCAACCTCGGAGAACCGTGACACCCAAATGCACCAGAGTATGTGGCCAAGGTAGAGAAGGCCGGTCATGTGCCAAGATATGTCTAGCAAAAGCTTACCTCCAAGAGAAGCCAGAGCGTGTGGTCACCACGTATGTCATCATTGACGATCAAAGTGACGGTTCTCTCATCAACGAGAACCTACTAGACAGTTTGGAGGTCAAGCAAGAAAAATCAAGGTATGCTGTCAAGACGGTCAGTGGCCTCCAAGAAGTCCATGGAAGAAAACTTTCTGGCCTGATCATCGAGAGTCTAGACGGTACAGTCTGCACTCAAACTCCTACTCTGTTCGAGTGCAACAACATTCCCGGAGATGTGTCAGAGATCCCCACACCTGAGGTAGCAGCAGCCTTCGAACACCTGAGGCCGATCGCTCTGACGTTACCTCCCCTGAACAAAGATGCCGAGATAGCAATCCTACTTGGCAGAGATGCTCCCCAGTTCCATAAAGTAAGAGAAGTTATCAACGGCAAAGATGATCAGCCTTGGGCACATCGCTTAGATCTCGGATGGGTTGTAGTCGGAGAAGTCTGCTTGAGTGGTGCCCACGTCCGCACGGACATCACCCACCTCCGGAAAGACGTGGTCAGCACATACTTCACCCAAGTGTTGAGAAATGGGCGCAATTCTGCCAACTTCCAGCCGTGTGAAAATGCAATAGAAGTCATCCACTGCAGGCCAAAAGCAGCTGAATTGGGAGAAGATGTGTTTGTGCACCTGTTCTGATGAACGTCTGGGTCCTTCTTCCGATGACAAAGAGTTCATTGAGCTGATGAACTGCGAGATGGAAAAGGATCATGCTGGAAGTTGGTGTGCCCCATTGCCCTTCAGAAAGAACCGCCGAAGGCTGCCTAACAACAAACAAGCTGAATCCAGAATGAAGACCTTGGTAAACTCCTTGGCGAAAGACAAGAGAAAAAAGGAGCACTACTTCGAATTCATGGGCAAAATCCTTGAGAAGAAACTTGCGAAACGGGTTCAAGATGAGTCAACCAACGTGGGTGAAGAAGCTTGGTACCTCCCGCATTTTGGCGTATACCACCCTCAGAAGCCCGACAAGTTGAGAGTGGTGTTTGACTCTAGTGCTGTCTTCTCGGGCGTTTCTTTGAATGATGTCTTGTTAAGCGGACCCGACCTGATGAACCAAGTTCTGGGCGTACTGATCAGATTCCGAGAAGAGCCAGTGGCAGTCACTGCAGACGTTGAGCAGATGTTTTATGCCTTCAAAGTCAGAGACGACCACACAAGATATCTCCGTTTTCTGTGGTATGAGAACAACAATCCAGATGCAGCCATAGTTACCTACTGCATGACTGTGCATGTCTTTGGCAACAAGCCATCTCCGGCTGTGGCTATCAGTGGACTAAGAAAAACCGGTGAAGAAGGCGAGGCAGAGTTTGGCACCGATGTAAGGGAGCTGATCGAAAGAAACTTCTACATGGACGACTTACTGAAGTCCCTACCAACTGAGGAGGAGGCAGTTAACGTGCTCAAAAGAACCAGAGATCTTCTGTTGACTGCAAATATTCGTCTGCACAAGTTCGCTTCGAGCAACACTGACGTCCTTGCAGCCTTTGAGTCAAGCGAGCTGGCGCCAAACTTAGTGGAAGCCGACCTCTCGACCAAACATGAGGGTACTATACGGCGAACATTAGGTGTATCCTGGGTCTTGAAGAAAGACTCCTTCACCTTCCAATTAGCAGAACCAAATCCCAACGCATGCAGCAAAAGGATGGTCTTGTCAGAAGTCAATGGAGTTTACGATCCAATAGGCTTAGCAGCGCCTGTGATCATCAAGGGGAAGATGCTGCTACGAGAGATGACACAAGATGGCAATGGCTGGGACGATCCACTTCCAGCAGACCTGCTCCGTGACTGGGTAACGTGGAGAAAGTCCTTGAGTGCCTTGACGGATTTGCGGGTTCCTCGTTCATTCGCTCCTTTCCCAACCACTGAGGTAGTGAGAAGAGAACTTCATACCTTTGGGGATGCTTCAAACAAGGCCATAGGCGCAGTCTGCTACCTAAGAACGGTTGGCGTCAACGGTGAAGTCCACGTCCGCTTGGTGATGGGAAAAGCGAAGCTCTCACCCAAGGCAGCCACAACCATCCCACGCCTGGAGCTCTGTGCATCAGTTCTGGCAACGGAAATTGAAGACTACGTCACTCAGGAACTGCACACGGAAGTTGACGTATCGAGGTTCTACATAAGCAACAGAAAGCGTCGTTTCCGCACTTATGTGTGCAACCGTGTGAACCAGATACTCAAAACCTCCAAGCCCGAGCAGTGGGTGTATGTTCCATCAGAGAGGAACCCATCTGATCAAGCTTCAAGATCCATTCCGGCAGTGGCGCTAAGTGACTCCATGTGGATCACTGGACCGGAGTTCCTGAGGCGAAAGAATCTGCCCACAGGCCATGGCCAGACAGAGACAGAGGTAGAAATTCTTGAAGATGACCCAGAGGTGTCTCCAGAAAGGATCAACTGCAACAAGGTTGTCCAGGCTCCCGAATCCCTCGGCAGTGAGAGGTTCACCAGATTCTCAAGTTGGGATTCAGCAATGAGAGCTACGACAAACCTGGTGCACAATGCCAACTCATTCAGGGCAACATCCGACTGCAGGGGTTGGCATGTCTGTGAGAAGGCAAAATCTGTCAAAGAGCGTCTCAAGGCAGAGACCATCGTGATAAAGAGTGTGCAGGGTGAAGCCCTTGCTGCCGAGTTAGCTGAACTGAGGAGTGGGAAGTTGACCAAAAAGAATAAACTGGCTGCGCTCATCCTCTACCTTGACAGCAACGGTGACAGATTGCAGCAAGCTCAACTGTCAGAGAGAGCAGTCCACCCAGCTGTACTTCCAAAGAACAACCACGTTACAAATCTTGTCATCAAACACTTCCATCAGCAGTGCAGCCACCAGGGCCGACATATCACCTTGGGTACACTGAGAAATGAGGGCTACTGGGTTCTTGGTGGCCAGAGGCAGATATCCATGGTAATCCGAGACTGTGTGACGTGTAAGAGACTTCGAGGAAAACGTCAAGACCAAATTATGGCCGACCTCCCAGAAGAGAGAGTGACAGAAGCACCGCCGTTTACATTTGTTGGGGTAGACGTATTCGGCCCGTTCGAGGTCAACAGCCGGAAGACCAGAGGATGTACAAGTCGAGCAAAAAGATGGGCGGCCCTGTTTACGTGTATGGTAACGCGGGGTGTCCACATCGAAGTCCTAGAATCGATGGACAGTTCATGCTTCATCAATGCCTTGAGATGATTCTTCTCTGTCAGAGGTCCAGCCAAGCAGATCCGTTCAGATTGCGGTACCAACTTCGTAGGGGCTTGTAATGAACTTGGACACCAGCTTGTGGACAAGAAACTTGTCAAGAGGTATCTACTTAGCCGTGGTTGTGAGTGGGTTTTCAACCCTCCCCATGCCACGAATATGGGCGGAGCTTGGGAACGCATGATCGGTATCGCCCGCCGCATCCTAGAAGGCATTCTGAGAGATGTCAAGCCTAGCCAGCTCACCCATGAAGTCTTCACAACTCTCATGGCTGAAGTAGCTGCTATAATCAACTCCCGACCTTTACTGCCAGACAGCGACATCCCAGAGCTACCTTTGAACCTATCACCGAATATGCTGCTCACAATAAAGCCATCGCAAGTCACGGCCCCTGAGGGACCATTTGATCAGAAAGATCTCATGAGGAGCCAGTGGAGGCGCGTTCAACACCTATCCGACATGTTCTGGAACAAGTGGCGGAAGGACTACCTACCCTTGCTACAGACAAGAGTGAAATGGCAACAGCCGAAACGAGACCTGGAGATAGGGGATGTCGTCCTCGTCAAACGCGACTCTAGGCGAAATGACTGGCCACTGGGTAAGGTTGCCGGTGGTGACGGACACATCAGAAAGGCCAGCGTAGAGATCGTCGCTGCCGACCAAAGAAGCATGTTCCTCCGCCCAGTCAGCGAGTTGGCAAAGAAGACGTTGCTGCGGCCAATAAGCGACTTAGTGCTTCTGATACCGTCGGAGTGACTAATGACCTTGGTCCTGCAGGAGCAGTGAAGTTCCGGACACTATACCGTAGTTTTTGCTCAAAGGTGTTGACACCTTATCGTGTTGAACCTGTTTTCTAGCTACATTTTGCATGTTAATGACTGTTATATTGCAACCTTGTTACCCACATTGTTGTTATTCACATTGTGATGATGGCATCATCACGGGGGGAGTGTTATGTTCTTCCCCGCCCGTCTAAGTGACACTAATTTTGGTCTAGCGCCCTCTCGGGTTTCCCTGGGTTTCGCTACAGTCGTTTTTTCTAAAGTTCGTCCTTGTCGAACCGCTGCCTTAAACAATGTGCCATTTTTTCCACTTTTGGAAACCTTTTGTTTATTTAACTAGACGCCAGAACCTATGTAGTTAGTTACACAAGGCTGAATTTGGCACCTTTCAGTGTAATGATTAACCAAGGCCGTTATGCATTCATACTTCATGGATAAATAAGTATGCATTTCGAAGAAAGTTTCAGCTCAAGTGATTAATTGTCATGATTGTGTAATTTGTGACATATAGGGCCTAGATAGGCTATTATTACTGAGGCTGATACAGGGGTAGGCCTATATAATATAGTGTAGCCTATTTAGGCCCTATATGGAAATCCTCAGAGAGGATACAAGCATCATGACTAGACAAATAAAATGCATGTAAGCCTACCTCCAGCCGAACCAGCCAATGCACCGAAACTACTGGCTGGCATTGTGTTAACTGAAAAATTGCTACAAACGTTAGGCCCAACGGAACTACTAAGCCTACTCATGCCACTAGTACTAGGCCTAGTACCAGCACGACCAGTATGAGGCTACGGCACTGGCACTGACAATATTGATCCTGAATCAATAATGCTAACATTAGGCTCATGACATGAACAAACTGCCTGGCCCTAACAAAGTTAACCCCGGTTGTTCTGACAAGAACAGGTTGTGGCACACAAAAGGTACTGCCAGACTCACCCAGTCCAGCGGACGGTCCTGGAAGCCCACAGTTAGCCTGCGATCCGGTAGTCATGGAAGGCTACTAGTCAGCGGCGGCACCAGACCTGTTAAACTGGGGGAAGAGGGGGGCAAGCTTAAATTTAAGGGGGGGACAAACATTAATCTTTAATGTAATTTTGTACTGCTGAATAAGCATCGACTTACCATCGGAGAAGAAATTGGCTGGGGGGGGGGGCAAAGAAAGTAACTGGGGGAATTTGCCCCCCTTGCCCCCCGTAGCGCCGCCGCTGCTACTAGTACTAGTACTAGGCCCTAGGGCCTAACAATTAGTCATGCTAGTTCAAGTAGGCCTAGTACTACCGGGGGTATTATTTCACTTTTTTTGACTTTTTTATATTCTGCCCCCCTCAAAACATGTACAGGCCTATTAGAAACAAGAATAAATCATTAAAATAACAATTTGATATTTCTAACCCTGTACATGGCCCCTGAAAGTTTTGCTTGAAGGGCGCCCTCTGTTGTCAGTTTAACGTAAAGGTTCCCTCACTCCATATGCACTGTAGAGACATACATAATGGTGGTTACCAGACTGTGTATGTGATTATGTACCACACATTATAATCTAGAATGGTTACTAATCAGCTGTTTGTTGACATGGTTGATGGGTTTTAACTCAATTAAGACAATTATATATTTAGGTTAGTAAATGTATATACATCATATCATCTAAAAGGATTGTTTGCTGGCAAAGTTGGGCAGTGACAGAAGTTATTATCTGTGACCTTAGTTGGGTAAGTTTGTTTTTAATAATATTATTCACCATGCACCCACAAGTATTACTGCAAGAAATTTCCATGGGAGTTAACTTGGGAACATTGTATTTGACATGCCTGGGACTTGTTATCATCTTGAACATGAAATATTAACCCACTGGTTACTGTCATAGAAATAGTATAGTTTGTACAATCACGATGATATAATAGTAATAATAATAATAATGTGTGGACTTATATAGCGCACGTATCCACCAACTGAGTGGTGCTCAAGGCGCATATTATTACCCCTGCTCATAAGGCTCATAAGGCTCATAAATCATTCCTGAAACCATCTCAGCTCCCTGGGGAGCATACAGCTCAATTGCTGCCATTACAGCGCATATAGGGCTAATCAACCAACTCTTCCCTCACAGGTACCCATTTAAAACCCCTGGGTGGAGAGAAGCAATTATGGTTAAGTGTCTTGCTCAAGGACACAAGTGTCACAGCCGGGATTCGAACCCACATTCTGCTGCTAACACCAGAACTTGAGTCCAGTAAGCTAGACCGCTCGGCCACGACACTCCACTTAATAGTAAGTGAAAGAGAATACAAAGTTGGTAGTTCCCAAATAAATTTAAGGTTTACAACTGAACTGTGTAACCCCTGAACCTATGAAGTTGAAACCTAGCTTAAAATAAAATAGTGGGATATGGGATTTATTATTTGAATGTTTTTAAGGGATGGTGTGTGGCTGATATTTAAGCACATTTAAAAACATTTTTTTACAATATTATCTTTCACTTTCTATAAATAAATTGTGTAATAATACATTTGACTTGTTATTTTACAAATAATTAATTATAAACGATTTTCAATTTTTTTAAGGTAATAGCTACAGCTACATCTAGTGATCAGGACTCCTCCACCGAGCTACTTAAGCCCCTCCTGCATCAGCATTCCACATTCTCCTTGAAGATGATCAAAGCATACAGATTGAAATGTTGAGTTAACCAAAGGTTCTTCTCAGAACCCTTACTACTCAAAAGAGATTATTTCAATATGTCATCACAAATCTTACTGTATCTAAAGATGATGCTTCACATCTACATTCTAGCAGAACTTGTTCAAGAACATTAGATCTACTGTATCATTTACAGAAATACATTTTGGCATTATACAATCCAAAATCCCTGCTAAGCCATGAAATATGTTGTTAATGTTAGTTAGATGTATAAATATATTTTTGTACTAGTTTTTAAATAGAGAATTGGCTGTTGCAAACTGCTTACCAACCTAAAAGACCCGTATTATATAAATGCAAAATAATAGTTACTGGCCTTACATCTCAAACCTAGCGGGTTTTTTCTCTGAGAAAGAACTTGCTAGGTTCAAAACATAACTGAGGCCAATAACTACTTTTTTACATTCATACTATTTTATTAATTAATTCTTTTCTAGAAGAATGTTAAAAGCAAATACAAATTTTATATTATTCCAGGATAAAATAAGTTTGATACAATAATGAAATAAAATCTTCAGTTGCAATCCATATAAACCCACGGGAACACTGTGTTTTATTCATATAAATGTTACTTTTTAATCAGTTTTTGTTTCATAAGGCAATTGAAAGGTTGTCATGGAATAGTATGCTAAAATTTCAACAGGTAAACATGAGAAAGTATTTTAAATTAATTGCTGAAGTGATGTTCTCTTCATTGCTTCCATATCACTGTGTTTCAAACAAAATAGACGGGTGCCCCAACGACGGTATACAGGTAATCTGCACAAGAAGTCAGGATGCCATGCTGTTTCACAAAAACAAATCTTCAGGGGCATGTACAGGGGGGTTAACGCTCTCAAATGATTTTTTGAGTATTTTTTCCTTCTTTCTTATAGGTTGGTACATATTTTGAGGGGGGCATCTAAAAAAAATTGGGTTAATACCCTCCCCCCTACTAGTAGCCTCTTGACATGCCATGCCTGAGTGATGGGGTGTATACGCAACAATCGGCCCAACGTTAGGAGTAGGCCCACGAGTAACTCTACCAGTCCCGTTGTTGCTGTTGCTGCCAACGGCACTGATGGTCAGATATTCACGTAAAGAAGTGTCGGCACGTAAAGAAGAGTCGGCCAAAGTCACAAAGACGGTATGAAAACAATACTGACTAGTCGCACTAGAACTCTGTGTATGTAGCCGTGTTGCTGACGGTCAGAATGTTCACGGAAAGAAAAGACGGCCAAAGTCACAAAGACGGTATCACTGGTATAAAAACGATGCTGACTAGTCGCACTAGAACTCCGTGTATGTAGCCGTGTTGCTGACGGTCAGATGTTCACGTAAAGAAGAGTCGGCCAAAGTCAAAGACGATGCTATATCTAACAGAAAATTGTGATCTAACGTTAAATTAACTCCAACTTGTCCAAGAATCTAACGAAGCGAACTTAATAATCTCTTCAGTAAGAAACCATGCGATCTCAGTTCAATGTGAACTCCGTGATGTTCCACCGCTTGAAAAATAAATCTCCAACCGAAAATAATTGCGTAAAGACCAGCAATTAAGGGAGAACAATTGAATGGTCTGGTTCAAAGAAAAGCTGTAACAAGGATATGAAATTGAGATATCTCGGAATAATGGATTTTATACCTAATAAAGTTTTAGGTTGTAATAAATAAATTACCAGAATCCAGATCAAAAGTTGACAAAACAGAAAAATCGCTCCATTTTTGTAGGGCCAAGGATACGGAGGGAGTCCAGTGCAACTTTTTAGCTGATCAGCTAATTTCCTCTTTTTTTAAAAGTATCCTAGTGCCGCCATAGAAAACACTGTACAGAGTTCTTTGTTCTGAGCCATTTCCTCTTTTTTTGCAGTTACAGAAATGCATGCCTGGCATTGGCAGCAGAATGGGGCTAGGTCATTCGTAGTGCCGCCTCAATGCCGCGCTATAATTCATTCCATTTTTGTTTACTTTGTGTGATGCAAAAATCGTTTGTCCAATAATTTCATTTCATTTTTTGTTATTATTATTTTAAATACCATTTATTTATATTTATCAAACGGTATTTACAATTATAGAAATTTCATGTTACATGTGTTTTTACCAACAATTTAAAACTGGAAAGTTGCACTTCAGTTAGTCCCATTCTAGGGTCAATACATTGGACCCCTCCGTATCCTTGGCCCAAGCACCACATGTACAAAAAAGGGCCTAATTATTACAATGTAAAATTGTGTTATTATGTTAGCTTGCCCAAGCAGACACTTTTGGCATAAAGTTCACTAAATATTGTGAGATCGGTAATTTTTGAAATTTTATTTTCATTATTATTGTGTTTTAAATTTTAAAAATGTTTCAAAAATTTCATGTAAGTGAGCTATCCAAAATAATAGATTTTCGGCCAAAAGCATCTGCTTGGGCAAGGTTAGCTAATCACTCGGTTTTAGGTTGTAATAATTAGCAAAATCGCCCCTTTTTTGTACATGTGCGGTTAGGGCCAAGGATACGGGGGAGTTCAGTGTATTGGCCCTAGAATGGGGCTACACTTCTGCCACAGTCCTGTCAAGCATGGAGATAGTGACTTTGTAACGTTCTTCCCACATTGAATTGCAGAGCTGCAGACAATAGCCCTATGCCATCTTATAGTATATAATATTGTATATTTATTAGTTAACATTTTTAATTGCCTCAGCTTCACTAGAAACAGATCTATCCAGCTTGTCAATCAAACAGCAAAGATTAACCCTAACCACCCCATATCCTCCAAAATCCTCCAAGGGGCACTTTTTGAGGGAAAATTCAGCACTGTTGGAAACTGATACTTTCACCTCTACAAATGGGCAAAATTACTACCTGGCAAGAAGTACAGGCCATAAGTGCTGAATATGAAAGATCAACGAAAATGCATGGTGTATTTTGAAGATAAGGGCATGTTTCCAAAAGTGCACTGGAGGATTTTGGAGGATTCAGGAAGGTTCCTAGCCAGAATACCTAGGGGGGTTAGGGTTTTAACTATTAAGATGAAGCCTTTCTATGATGGATGGACCGGGCTTAGGATTGACCGGGCTTTGTAAATTCAACATAGTTTTATTTCACCAACCTACAGAAGTCATAATAAAGAGATGAGCTACAGAGGTGGTGGAGGTGGGGCAATTGGAGAGGAGGAGGGGGAGGGAGAGGAGGCAGTGGTGGATTCCGAGGGGGAGGTGGTAGAGGTGGTGGGGGCTTCAGGGGAGGACGTGGGGGTGGAAGAGGTGGTTTTGGCCAGAGCTACGGACCACCAGATCAAGTAGTGGGTAAGTTTATTTGATGACGTTGAGCTACTCAAATCTCAGTCATGTAAATATTCCCTAACATACCATCTTTGATGCTATACTGCCCTCTGGAGGGCTACACCGAATAACATCAGTGTTCATCAAGTACTGAGGGCCAGGCGCATAGCCATACCTTCTTCAAGGGAGAGAGACGGCGAGAGAATATTTGAAAAAAGTAGTCCCCAGAATAATTTTGGCCCCCGAAAATCTTTTGATTAACCCTAACCCCCTAGCTATTTTGGCTAAGAACCATCCTGAATCCGCTAAAAATACCACCCAACTGTTGGACTTAGCTGGAATTGGGACACCTGGCCCCATGCAAAGTATCCCTGTCTGGGCTATACAGTACCGAGTCCATCAAAATTCAACAAACCCTGCTGTTGGAGTTTGAATGGTTTGGGTGGTTATGGTTAATGTTAAGGTCATAGAACAATTACCCCCCCCCCATTAAGGTTAAAAATGGGTTCAAATATTTCACTGTGGGGCAGACTTTTGTTTCAATGTTTTTTAAAATATGTATATCTGGTTCATCTCAGTAATCCAGGTTACTCATATCTACTCTTCTTTTGTATCCTTTATTCTCTAGTTGTTCATCGATCCCATGAAGCTTCTACCATTGCAACGCTTCCTTCCTGGCAACGGGCAGAAGAGAGGTGGTGGGAGAGGGGCAGGGGACGTGGAGGGGGACGTGGAGGAGGATTCAGGGGAGGCAGAGGTCTGTATCTTGGATATGAATTAAGATGTCATTGGGATAATTGGAGGATGGGAGAAGCTTTGGGAAGGGAGATGGACTGGGGTCAGATCAGGGGTCAATTTCATAAAGCTGTTTCACAGAACATTTTGCTTAGCAAATATTTTTGCTAGCAATATGAAACTGGCTACCGGCCACAGTGCATTAGTTGATGTTGACATCCCTTGAAATATATATAAGTAAAATGTTGTGAAATAATCAAACATTTTGTCATTGGCTGTTGGTCAGCGTATCTCTGTTTGTCTGTCTTTTGTCTGTTTGTCTTACTAAAGCATGACTTTGTGTATCTTGCATTTTAATACATATACTGTTTAAGTGTTTTTTGTTTGTTTTTTTAAATTTATATCTTGCTAATACTTTTATGATATGTTTTTTGTTTAAATTGGTATAAAATTGTTTTATCAGTTTTTTCAGAGATTTATTTAACTTGTATTATATTTTTGTTTTATTGTATATTCTCAGAGGTTTTATATTTCTGTGTAGATCTTTGAGCGTCAAATCATGTTGACTGTTTGTCTTCTATCTGTTTGTCTGTCTACTGCATGACTTTGTGTGTCTTGTATTTTTATCATTTATACTGTTTAAATGGATTTGTATTAACTAAATATATTGTTTATACTTCTGTGATATATATTTTGCTATAATTTGCAAAATTGTTTACTTGTATCCATTCTTTCATAGATTTATTTTAACTTGTATTATATTTTTGGTGTATTTTATATTCTTGAAGGTTTTGTATTTCTTTGAAGTGTTTTGAGCATCAAAATTTGATGAATTTTGGTGCTATTCAAGACTTGAATGAAATAACTTTAACTGGTTATTTTTCATACATAACTTTTGGACGCATTAACAGACATATGACCTTAAGTGCATACTGGTTTTAAGTGGTGTCCTGGTATTTAAATAGATTTATTTGGTTGATTTAATTTTAGGGGGAAGAGGCGGAGGTGGTGGATTCCGAGGACGGGGTGGTGGAGGTGGCTTCCGTGGTGGTATTGGAGGAAGGGGTAGGGGTGGCTTTAATAGGGGTAAGTTGATTGAAGGTCTTGTTATAGAGCAGATTGTAAATACCATACATCATTATGCAATAGCAGAATCAAGCTCATGTTTTACGTTAACCTCAAATATACATTCATACAATACTCGAAGTGCTTCCAAAAAAAATATATATCCATGTCTGTTACAGTCGAATCTCATTGTTTAAAAATAGTCTTATTCAGCGTGGTGTTAATTACTGGAACAGTCTTAGTGAATCTATAAAAACGTCACCCTCTCAGGCTATATTTGTCAAAAAACTAAAAAAACAACTTCTTGATGCATATTCATAACTTCCAACTTTTAATTTATTTCGTATTGTTTATGTCTTAGCACCTGCATGCACACTCGTATGTTTTTGTAGTCCTTTGTCCTGTTTGTCTCCTTGTCTGTCCCTAGGTTAGGGCACAAAAGCATTTTGCTTCACCCAAACCTAAATGTTGTCCTTTGTATAATAATTTCATATATATTTAATGTACCTGTAATACTGTATTTCAACCTATTACAAGCAATGTATATTTCTATTTCCAAGGACAGCATTGAAATAAATGTATTATCAAAACAAAACAAAAGTTACTGTACTAGCCGTTTACAACAGCGCCCTCTAGCAGTAATAATATCAAATAGAGAGACGATGTATGACCTTTATGCATATATTCTAGGGAGCATCTCAAAAATTGAAATGCATTTCCACAGGATGGCTCTGTTCACATGAATGCTCCTACTCCAAAAAAATATTTACATTCCCAGTGGAACGTTCCATCAATTCAGATTTACGAGTGGCTCCCTTAAAGGGGCAGTATTGTCACGATCAACAGCAGGCACGTGCATACATAGGTCCCAAAGGGTGCTTGAGCCCCTGCCCTTTTTGCCTAGTATAAAAAGTGCCCTTTTTAGCCCAAGGTTTATTTTTTTTATTTTATTTTTTATTTTTTGAATGAATTATTAAGTTCCTGTTGCGCATAGACTGCCCTGCCTAGTTGAAAGATGTCAGGATAGAATAAAATTAGAATAAATATTAGGTCAGCAGAGATGCCCCTTACTATTCCTGTGCACGGGCCTGCATGTGCCCCTCTGCGAAACTAGATTTCACGCATAGCCGCGCGCGCCTATACGTCTTTGATAGGCAGGCACACGCTGTCACTGAAACACGAAATTGACATCCCGCTCCCATTCGAGACCTATGTCTTACAGTTAGCCTACTTCAAAGCAACTACTACACTTACTTCATTAGGTAGGTAAGCTATTTGCCCCAATACATGTTCATTTTCGGTTTTGTGTTATTGGTGCACTTTATGATTGTTTGACTAGGCGGAGCTCCGTTTTCTTGTGCAAATATCAGGTGATATGATACGTTTATTATAAATTTGAGACTTAAGGGGATAATTAGACTTGGTGGACTTGGTCCTTGACTATAGGCTCACTCACCACCAGATCAGATTGTAAATGAAAACCAGTCATCAACATAATCTGATCTGATTGTAATGTTAAAAACCATATTATGCGTTTTTATTAATAAATAAACGCCCAAATTTTTTTTAGCTCGCGCGCTACGCGCGCTCGCATGGAATTACACTGCCCTTTTCAGACTCTGAGCCCCTGCCCCTCTACAACCCTGTGCACGTCCCTGATCAACAGGACATGGAATCAGAGTGCTAGTTTTAGATTACCTCAGTGACTGAAAATAATTCCCTACATGATAAGGTCATATTACTGTTGCTGCTGCATAAATGAGCCAGTAATTTTCAGTCACTGTGTTCATCTTAAGCTAGGACATCGATTCCATGCCCTGTTGAAAGTCTACTCTGATCGTGATGATACTGTCCCTTTAATTTGCCTACTTTCACCCCATTCATGCCTTAGCTATTTTGGCACTTTGTTTTCCCATGACTGTGGAGTGAGAGACAAGCATAGCAACCAACTCAAGGTTATTTCATTGCTCTCCCAAGGAAATTAAAACCATAATTAAATTTTCAAAAAGAAAAATATTTTTTCTTGTATTCCTCATGTTTTTTTCCTTTTTTTTTTTTTTACTAAAGTATTCAGCCGTGGTGGTAGATGACCAATTTGATTTTATTTTGCCCTGCACCGATGTGTGTATAGCACTGTATACTTCTCAGTGCGTTTTGAGTGTCTGTGGAAAAAAAACTTCACAGGCGACTCGGGCAGGATTCAAACCCACGACCACCCACTTAGTAGTGCAGACGTCTTAACCTCTCGACCACCGAGCTTGCCCCGATGACGATTGGCTGGCTAGAATCCTATATAGCAGCGGGTTCCGTGATATTTATAGGTTGATGAAATTCTTGTGATAAACAATTGATTTAATTTTGCCCTACACCGACGTGTGTATAGCACTGTATACTCGGGCGGGATTTGAACCCACGACCTCCTGCTTACTAGTGCAGATGTCTTAACCTCTTGACCACTGAACATCGAGTTTGCCTGATGACGATTGGCTGTCTAAAATCCTATACACACGTCGGTGCAGGGCAAAATTAAATCAGTTGTTTATCACCTGACGCAAGAATTTCATCAACCTATAGGTGACTCGGTTTGATCAGCTTCTTCTCAGATTCGACCACAAGAATTCCTCCTCAAGAATGCTTTAATCTTATCTGCTGTAAATATTCAACAACTTTTGATAATAAAAGGTTTCCAAATTTTAAGATCAATAATGTAAAAAAATCATTGTGATCGTGTTAGTCTTAAGAATGGAGAATCAGACATGAATCTTGTGAATTGTTTATGAAAAATCTTAGATGCAAAAAAGGACAATTACTGTAAAGTTATTTTATATGACAAAGAACAAACATCGCCTCATAGCATCCAGGAATGAATTTTAAATAAAGAATTAACTGCTTACCAACCCAAAGGACCTGTAGTGGTTGTTAGTGGCCTAACCCAATTAAAGGGACAATAATGTCACAATCAACAGGGCATGGAATCGGAGTGCTATAGTTTTAGATTAACTCAGTGACTGAAAATAATACCCCACATGATAAGGTCATATTACTGTTGCTGCTGCAGTCACTGTGTTCATCTTAAACTAGGACACTGATTCCATGCCCTGGCTTCATCTATTCGTGACATTACATGGGTAATATAAAATAAATAAGACAAAGATAGTCAAATATATAGCAGCAGAAGGCACAACAAATTTCTTTAATAGCGAAATTCAGCAAATGTTGCATATCTGAGTACAAAGACACTGCAGTGATGTTCCTTAATTATTTTTAATTCAATATTAACCCTCCTACTACTACGAGGGTCAAAATCAGTCAAAATGTTGATATACTTGCCAAGGTATATCTAGTGCACTTAACCCTCCTACTACTACAAGGGTCAAAATCAGTCAAAATGTTGATATACTTGCCAAGGTATATCTAGTGCACTTAACCCTCCTACTACTACAAGGGTCAAACTCAGTCAAAATGTTGATATACTTGCCAAGGTATATCTAGTGCACTTAACCCTCCTACTACTACAAGGGTCAAAATCAGTCAAAATGTTGATATACTTGCCAAGGTATATCTAGTGCACTTAACCCTCCTACTACTACAAGGGTCAAAATCAGTCAAAATGTTGATATACTTGCCAAGGTATACATGTATCTAGTGCACTTGAAAGTCAAACACTGTCAATACTTACGTGTAGTAAGCACATTTACAGGTCAAAATGAGTGAGAGTCGACCGTTTTTAACTGGTAAAAGCATTGTCTTGTATTGTTCAGGTAGGTCAAAATGACAGTAAAAACCAGTGAAAAATGTGCACATTTGGGTCAGCAGTCAAAACAGGCGGTTTTGACCTTTGTAACAACTTGCCACTAAAGTGCAGCTATAGTAGGAGGGTTAATTGAATATTTAATTTTCTTGTTCCTCCTTTTCATATGTACATTAGTGATTACTTCTTCATGTTTTTATACTCTACATTTTACTATAAATCCAGGTTATCTATTTTAATACATAATTCCAGAAACATCCTCCCTGGAATAAGCGTTAAATTTTATATCAGGCACTCAATAGACGGATCCACTATCGATAACTGCATTTTACATCTCAAACCATAGGAAATAATCACCTTTCTAACCCAAGGTTTGTCAGTAGGCCTAACTATAATTATTTTATGGTCATTATGCACGACCAAAAGAGGGCGCTGTTACAATGTGCACCGTACATGTAGTCAATGAGCCTAGTGCAAGAAATAAACCCAAGTTGTACCATCTGTAGTGACAAAAATTTATATGGTTTTGTTGCTCACAATAATTAAGCAGATTTAAAAAAAAAAATGTGTGGTAGCAATTATGAATAGCTTTGCTAGCTTAAGGCCAAAAGTCTATAGTTTCTGGTAATAGGTCGGCTTCCATTTTTTAATTTTTTTAATTAATTTATTTATTTTTGCCAAGCAGCAAAATACGTGATAAATGTATACGTGGTTATTGGAACCAGACCAAATTTCCTGTACAAATATTATGGTGGCTAAGAGAGGCCGCACAGACTGTGGGCAAACGTTCATACGGTAGAATTCCAGCTGATCCAGCAATTTGGGCTGCAATTGGGAAAAAATGGCTGCAACTAAAAATGCCAACGCGCAGATCTCAGACAACGCGCAGATCTCAGACGACGCGCAGATCTCAGACAACGCGCACGGAGACCAGAATCCTGAGACCTTTTGTCAGTTATTAGAGTGAATACGACGTTCCTGTTTTCAAAAAAATATATAGGCCTATTGCTTTTTTTTCTTTCAAAAATAAATTCTGTGAACGACGCAATGTAATAAGCTGAAACATTCACATATGGGTTACGTCATGTGCTAATAATAAACACTAAGGAAAAATCCACACATTCGGCGACAAGACTGGTTTATCTAGGTTATAGTTGAATTGACTATCTACAGGAAGGCACTGTTGTTAATATAACCAATCTATCAAAAGCTGAAATGCAATGATAAACATGTACATATAGTTATCTTTATAATATATACAGGCGCGTAGCCAGCCTTCTTAGTGTGGGGGGGGGGGGGACAAATTTAAGATCAGAATTTGAACGTGCTGCACATGAACGAGACTCAGCCAAGCTGGCACCGTCGGCATCACCACACCTTCCACAATATAAAATAATGAGAAGCGGATCACATCGTGGTATAAAAACAAGTAGCCTACCGAGTATAAATAAATGGTTATTTTTTCTGTCGTCCCTCCCCCCCCCCCCCCAACTGGCTACGCCACTGTTATATATATACCAATATAAATCTTACTATTCATTGGTTTACAAATGGTGTGTCAAATCATGGAGGTATCTTATTCTACCTCCATGGTCAAATCAATCAGTCAAAAACAGAAATTATACAAACAACGTAACAAACTTATGAATATCAGTGCAAACACTCACTGGAAACAATACAATACCTAAGATTGTGAGTGTTTTTCAAATGTTTTGTGAACTACGGGGAAATCCAGGTAAGCTATGTTTGATGAATGCTGGTATTGTATTGTCCTGTTACCATAGGACCTAACTGACATCAGCGGATAAACACATTTGTTGAATAAGGTTCATGTTATTCATTCACTTAGTGCAAAGCCCACCCCGATGACAATGTGAGCTGAGATGATTAATACAAGAACAGCAAACAGACAAGATGCCCGAAAGCGAACCGAATCACTAAGAAGGCGCTTTAGTATCCAAGTAAAAATGCTAAAATATTCACTGTAAATAATACAGTACTGAAAACCATATACATTGTTAATAATTGTTTATACTTTTACAATCAAAAATACATTATTATTTTTAATGTGTTTGATGCACTACTACGAACTCCAATAGGGCCTAAAGTCAAAGAACATAATCCCCAGTTCATGGCTGTATGACGGCGCGTGCAAACAAAACTTCTGCTGTTTTGATACATAGAACGCCATTTTGTATGGATGGCCATCAGTGAGCAAAATATTGTGGTTGGCAACAGATTGTACCCCAAAATTTTGCCTTAAGTATGTTACATGGGTATGTCTTCATTTTGTTTTGGTAATAAATGTATGTATGTTGATTTATCAGTGTTGATTTATCAGCTGCATGTTGGTGTAAAGTTGATAATGCATGAAACATCTCTGTCTTTGGTGGATTTCCTAGTATTATTTCCCAGCGTCATAATTTATTTAGACTTAATACAAATTTTAAAGTTTCATCTTTGCTACACAACGTAATAATCTTAAACTTTCTTAGGTTGGTTTTTTAATGTGCTAAGAATAAACACTATAGGACATACTTACTTAAGGGACGGTATAACATTGTTAATTAACTGACTACAAAATTTACCAAAATATTATCCAAAAGCTAACTTGATCAAATTGGTAAATGACCAATCAACTCTGGAAAAAAGTGTCTGTTTGAAGTTCCAAAGAGAAAAACAATTAAAAAAAAAAAAAAGTGTGAATACTTTTTCACACTTTTCTCATGACTTAAACTCGGTATTGAGCTGAAACTGTTGTTTGATGCATTACAAAAAATACTATACTCCAATCATTTCAAAGAACATAATCCCCAGTTCATGGCTGAATGAGGGCGCATGCAAACAAAACTGCTGTTTTGATACGTGGAACGCCATTTTGTATGGACGGCCATCATTGAGCAAAATTGTGGTTGGCAACAGACTACCCAAAATTAATATTTTGTCGCCTGAAGTATGTAACATGGGTTTATATCTTCATTTTGTTTATGTAATATGTATGTTGATTTATCAGTGTTTTCAATAACTGCATGGTATTACAAAAAAATGAGTAGTTACTGCTTTATTTTGCACTGGCAGCCGCCCATAGTTTTTCAACCACCGGTGCCACCGGTTGTGACGTAAAAAGTTATAGCATATCACTGGATTCACTGGTTCGCGTGTGCTATCCCTGGCTCCATTATGGTATTAACGGTTGCCAGGAAAAGGTTTTTCACTTTGAACAATAAGTTTGTATTTTTCAGGTAGAAAAATTATAAGTCCATTAACATAGAGTATACAATTATCATGAGATTACCATTTTAAATGGGCAGTATCATTACAATCAACAGGGCATGGAATCGGAGTGCTAGTTTTAGATTAACTCAGTGACTGAAACAATTACATGAAACATGAAAAATGATATGGTCATAACCGTTGCTGCTGCATAAATGAGCCAGTAATTTCCAGTCACTGTATTCATCTTAAACCAGGACACCGATTCAGTTGAAAGTCTGCTCTGTTCGCGATGATTGTCCCTTTAAGTACTTCATTCAGAGAAGAGTTTCAAGTTTCAAGTTTCAAATAATTGCCACGGTGACGACAGTTTGGTGAGTCTGTGAAGCTGTTGATCTGTGGTAGAAAACTGTACAGTGTGTATGAGTTTTTCACAATTATCTCATAAAATCGAATTGTGGTTTTTATTTTAGGGTTCAGAGAGACATTGAACAGTCACCATCGATATCCATTCCTGTGGGGCATTCATTGTTTTATAAACTCTTCCTGTTGTGGCCAACAAAACAAATTAACTAAACAATTAACAATAACAATAAGACGATGAGATTACATTTGTTCACAAACAAAACAAATCACTTTACAATATGCATCATTAGAATTAATTAGGCCTATGTATGTTTACATTCGTAAATTACTTTCGGTATATTTAATGCAAAATTTTACTTTGAAATGTTTCAATTCAAATAAAGAATAACGAGAGAGAAGGGGATAGCGTAATTTTTTTTATCAAGTTCGTTCCAAAACAATTCACCTTGTTGTACGTTATGTTTAAAGTAAATAGTTATATTATGGGCCAAAAAATTTCTCCGGTTTCTAGTCATAGGTCAGCTTCAAAATCGGTTCGGTGACGTGACGAAATACGTGATACATGTATACGCGGGGACCAAATTTTACCCCAATCTGAAAAAGTCATAGCAACAACAGCACCGAAAAAGTGTCCAGGCATCTTATGGTTGTTGGGTGCTACTAGGAGATAGATAAGCGTCCAGACGTTGATGGTGTTTGGGGTGCAACTCGCGCTCATCTCCTCCAGAAACGTCGTTCGTTTTTATCGAGATGTTCTATTTTGAGAGATATAAGTAAATCAACACATGAATTTCAAATGTCAACACTTGTTATTGTTATTGACTATGTGGTGTATAAATATCATATTTGAGAATAATGTTTCTCCCTATTCTCCCCAACTTTCTCCCTATCGAAAGGTAAAATTGCTTTAAAGTATATCAGCCAATCAAATCGTTTTCCCTTCGCCTGTCGTGTCGCGTGTCCAGCAAGGTTTATCTACTGGCGACGAAAGCGGGGCGGGGGGATTTCCAAGTCCAAAAGAAGTTACGTGATTATAGTATTTATTTTGTGAAAATTACAACCTTTCTAACTCAACTCTCTCCACATATCCATTTCTTCGATTTCATTTCAAATGGTCAAGTTTACCTTAGCAGATAAGTAGAAGTTGCCAAATTTAAAGCGTGTGTTTGTAAGTTAGTTACGCCCATGTATAACTACTGACAAGCTATAGTCTTTAAACGGCAGAGCAAAATTATTATTTTGCTGTGAGTTAGTTTGTGACAAAGTTATTATCATTTGAACTAAATACTTCTAAAAATCTTTTAAAATGCATTCAATATATTACTCAGTGTAATCTGGATAAAAAAATACAAACCTCTCAGCTTTTTAATTTCCTCATGACACCTTTCAAGTTCCCTATTCAGCCTTTCAAGTTCATCACTATGTTCCCTTTTCAGCCTTTCAAGTTCATCACGCTCCTTTTTCTGCTTCTCTTTCAGCCTTTTAAGTTCCACGTATGTGACATCTAATAAGTGAGTTCGGATTTCGAGAGCCTGATCATATACATTAAACTGCATAGATATTTCCTCAGTCTTGATAACATTCTCCTTAGGGAGGGATATAATTAAAGTGTTTATGTCCTCTAACAGTACCTGTATATCTCTAAGTTGAACGTCCATTAAGTCACTCTGGTCATCGATTTTCTTTAACTTTTCAATGAATGGAGACAAGTGTTTAATACGGTTTTCTAGACGACTTGATAGCAGCTTGTTGAATGGTTTATCTTTATTAAAACTCGTCATGATTGTTTCGGTCAACTTCACTAGCGCACCAGCGACGGAAATACCATTAACAGCATTAACAGCATTAACAGCATTAACAGCAGCAACAACAGCACCAGCCATATTGAATCTGTATAGACATATCAAATGAAGAATCACAAGCATTGTCAGCACGTTAACAGGTATCTCTTTGAAAAATTAAATTACCAAATAATGAAAAACTATTAAAAAACGCGTCACCACACCGATTTTAAAGCAACTATACTCGAAGGTATTATGCGCTATATAAGTGTACGTACACCCATTGGAGGAGGGAGAGAGAGAGAGAGAGAGAGGATGCATCCTCTCATGCATTTAGTCCACCGTCCATATGCCTAAAAAAAAACGTGCTTGACCCCCAGAGAGCTGATAAGTAGATAATGCATTTTCTTCGCTACACATTATAAATTTTTATGCCCAAGTTTGGCTGGTGATCAAGAAAATATGCTAAGCAAATATTTCTGGTAAGCATTTTGATATGCTTAACAGCTCTATGACATTGGCCCCTGTATAGACTACCTTTGGTATTCTCAATGTTCACAGGTTTAAATAAACCTTACTTGGTGTTGAAGTTGATGATGGTATCAGACATCCCTTGAAATATTTATATTTCATGTGCTATCATGTTAAATGTTATCATGTTAAATCCCCACTTATGATCTTGTAAATCTTGGTGACGAACTAATAATAATGGCAATCATATAATGAAATTTCGCAATGCATTTTCACTATTTTCTTGACATAATGTTATTAGCAGTAGCATATTTTCAGAGTGCGTGGGTAAATATTTTTATTTTACCCACAAACTCAAATGACCCGACAAATTTTGTCAATCAGAAATACCAACACGTTTGTGAATTTACCGAGAGACACTATTTTGTCAACAAGTGGGGTGGGGCGGGCGCCCCCCCCCCCCCCACGTTTGGCTACGCCACTGGTTATTAGCTGAAACTTTCACAGGATAACCGGTCTGAAAAAATAATAAATAGACGCCTATCTCCCCCCCCCCCCCACTCTTACATGTAGCACTTTCTAGCGCAATGACACGTGATCCTGTGTCAACGTACTCTTGGGATAGGGTGGAGTGGGAAGGAGAATTCTCACACTTATACTTCTCTGAATTCGACACAAAGTATTACCATTAATACAAATCTAACTTTATTTTATCTAGTCCCCTTCCGTACCCCACGCACGAGAGCCAGAATAGTAAAGATTACTCTCCGCAAGCTGTCCTAAATAGGAATTACACACCTACAGATGGTACAGACCATTTTTGTGTACACTCTTTATGCACCCAATGAAATGATATTTTTATCACTGTACCGCCATCTTGTTTTTTTTCTTCCATACAAAACAACGGAACCAAACGGAGGCTAGAAAATAATGAGTCTGGCTCCTCTATCTGAAAACTACCAGCGCTGTAATCATACTCACGTGCAGGGATTTTAACAAAAATGGTCGCGACATTAAAAAAAAGGTAGAAGAAATGTCGTATACAAAGACGTTTTATTAAAGGAACAATGTCGTTACGATCAACAGGGCACTGAATCGGAGTGCAAGTTTTAGATTAATTCAGTGACTGCAAATAATACCCCCACGTGATAACCGTTGCTGTTGCATAGATGAGCCAGTAATTTCCATTCACTGTGTTCATCCTAAACTAGGACACCGATTCCATGCCCGGTTGAAAGTCTGATCTGATCGTGACGATAATGTCCCTTTAATGCATTTTAGGTCTATTGAAAAGCAGTCACAAACTGAGATGTTAATAACGAAGTGTTGTTCATATTGCATGGGGCAACTCGTCCAATATGAATACCATGCTGACGAAATTGGTATTACTGTAGCCCGGTTTGAATGCACAATTAAGTTTCAATACAGGTAACACCATGTGTAATCATCTCTTCTTGTTTTATTTCCAAAATACAACCAAAATGTTAATCATTGTACAATATTGGGCGAGATTTAAAGAAAAATCAATGCAAGAACGGCAAAAGGATCAGAAAATTACAAAAGCTATGGAGTCATAGTCAAAAGACCTAGGACTAAATGTAGAAATGCCTGTAATAATATCATCGAGTATACAATGGACAGGAGACTTGACAAAACAAAGAAAACGAGGACAAATAAAACTATATTACAGAAACTAGGACAATCAGACGGGCAAAGGGACATTAAATATATATATATATATATATATATATATATATATATATATATATATATATATATATATATATATATATATATATATATATATATATATAGACAACGAAGGGACATTTATAATGATAATGTGGCAGGGATGGATTTTGAAAAAGCGAAAATTAAATAGAATGGTAATAAATAATACGATCTCCAAAGTAAGACCTTTCGTGGCCTCATAAAAAATGATGACCTGTTATAATGGGGTAAAAAGCAATCCGTCTTGTTTTGACAAAACCCAATAAACAAGTTGATGACATTTGGACGAATTATAATAGATAATAAATAAATTAACATAACGAGTGTTCTTTTGTCGCCACTGTTCTGTTAAGCAACGTTTAATATCTACGTCGCGCGCCATTGTACTTTTGTCGCCATTGTATTTTTAAGCAACGTTTATCAACGGAAAAAACGACACATACAATTTGTATCAACCTAATCAACCTTATCAACCTAAAAAAAAAAAAAACAAGAACTACGGAATGATTAAAAATGTCTAATTTTAAATCCCCCATGCTAAATTTAAGGACCTTGAAATAGTTAGAAATAAATAAATACAGGGGTTTTTTAGAATGAAAATTCATCGGGGAATTTCTTTAAGGAAATGTTTTATTTTTGTGTTATTTTCTATTTCACATTTTTGGGGGAAAAATTGAATTATTTTTTGGGAAAAATTGAATTATTTTTGGAACATTTGAAAACAATGCTGTCCTTAAATAATTTGTAACCTTTATATAAAGTGTTACCAAGGAGCCTGGTCGAATTTTCTCCCTCGGCCCTCCAAACTTAAGGGGAAGGGTGATCCTACGGACAATCACCACTGGGCAAAAAGCTGGTGTGAATACAACCCCCCCCCCCCCCACCGGGTTTATTTATTTTATTGTTATTATTATGACTTATTATTTATGTATTATTTTATATGTATGTAGAATAAAGTACCAAATGCATTATATGGGCCATACCTTAAAAACAAACAAATAAACAAACAAAAAACAGTAAATAAAATAAAATAAATACACGTAAATATGAAAACTTAACTAACTAAAATAAAATAAATAAACAACCAAAAAGAAGAGAATAAGAACAGTGTAGTTGGTATTTTTAAACCTAACAATACCACAACATTTTATACAGGTTGAGTTATATGAGTTAATGGGTGTAACTTGTGTAGCTATATAGATTTTATTTTAATGAATGACAAATTTGCCGCACTATTCGCAAATGTGAATGTTAAACTTTCGGTTGTCATCCTGTTGGGGTCCCATTAGCGGTAAACGCACTTGTTTAGACGGGTATTTTTGTAAACACCTAATTATGTTATATCAGCCTTCCTCAAGGTCCTTTCTCTATGCTTAGACGTGGTGGTGTACGACTTCATACCTTCGTTGCATACGTTGTGCTAATACAACCTTGACCACAGTCAGTTACTACATGTTGTTTGCGTTAACGTTCAAAGGCCACGCGACCATTGTTGACTAATGATTCGTTCGGTCATAAACGCGGGCCTGTTCGAACACGTTCCTACATCTAGACAGCAGACGACAACGAACCATGCGACACTGTTCGGTCTATGGACTCGTACATTATTGAACCAGGGGAAATAGTTGACAATATTTTGCCGACTTGTAATCTCCGTTCACCTATATTATTTACAACCCACCCTGATCGCTATAATCGATCCACCCAGCCTTTCGGTTACATGTAGTTAACTCCGCCCATATCGAGGACCAGGGTGACCGATCCACATCGATGATCCACATGTGGATCATGATCCACCTGCCAAAACGGAGGTCATATACGCCTTCTATACTACTACTGTGGTTAGCAACAGATTGTGGCCAAAATTTTAATAAAATATATATATATATATATATATATATATATATATATATATATATATATATATATATATATAAATAATTTAAAAAGATAATAAATAAAATTCGCCTCAAGTATGTAAGATGGATATATATCTTCATTTTGTTAATGGTAATGTATGTTGATTTATCAGTATTTTTCAATAATGGAATAGTAATAAATACACTAAATTGTTATTATACAAATAATGAATGTTTATGAGTGCAATGGTGAGAATAGTTTCATGAGAATATACTTTCAACGAATGAAAATATTATCTCCATTGCACGAATGCAAAGCATTCATTATTTGTTTTATATAACATCCAAGTAGTACTGCTGTGTATATGTAGTGGGGGGATGGGGGGATAGGTGTTGCCTCGTAGGCCTGGTCCACTTATTACTCAAAATAAGGATGCACAGGATACACTAACATGACTAACTTCAGAGTTCAGTTCAATTTGAGTTTTAATTCGTCTCCAGTTCTTAGCAAGATTAGAAAACGGAAAAACAAAAACAAAACAAAACCCCAAGCACCAGCCAGATCCTTCAGAAAAATAACAGAAAGATACAATCATAAATAACCTGGAGGTACATCGAGATATAAGAACATCTTATGCTACGTAAATAAGATGTACAATTGTTGTTCAATGGCGTCTGTTCCACATGCAATGCACAGAAACGATACACAATAGAAATAATGTATAGCCACATTATTACATAGTATTAGTAATAGCACTGTACAGTACAATGCATCTACATAACGTTATACAATGTATTACACTTTGTGAAATTGACATGCCATTGCCCGACATGAAACATATTTTTCCCACGGCAAATTGACATAGAAAAATACTACAAGTACTAAAATGAGACTCACCACAAATATCAGTGTTATCTGGTGAATACTCTAGAAAGGTTATTACATATCACTTTGTCCTGGTGACGGCGAAAATGCCTCAAAATGTTGGACAAAACGTATAAGAATCCTCACAGACTTCACAGCGCAAAGTAAGAGGCTCGCCCGGCTCTCTACCAAAGGCCGCTTTACTTCAACGTAAACACTACGCACTAAGAAGACCTCAAAAAGCCAACTTATAATAAAACCAAACTACTTTCCATCGTCACCAAAACCTAAATGGAATTTCATATAGTATAAAAAATACACAAATGAACTTTTTTATGTATGGCGGAGGGAGACATCATGTGAAGTGAGTGATGCAGCACTCAGCCCGCGAAAGGGGCGCTGTATGTTCAACTGTATACCTTAAAGGTTTACAGAATTATGTATCGAAATATAGGGCAACGTATTGTTACATTAATATATAATAAATATTAAAAAAAAAATATACATGTGTTTTTTGTATGTTACTGCTTAATTTCGACCCGAAAGGTAACACAATGGTCCACGCGCGCCCCGCCCCCAAAAATTCCCACTTTTGAAGCGATCGTTGAAAGCGCACGAGTGACGTCACAGCTCGTTTTTGTAAGATATAGCCGGGAAACATTCACTGAAATCGTGTCAGAAATACGCGAAAATGCTGCTACATGATTCTTCCGTATAATCGTCCATGTACGTAATTCGCCGCACTCGTGAAATGACGCACCTACTTTTGGCTTAGATACAAATAGTAAGAGATTTAAATGAGCTCAATTTTTTTTCACGAATTTATGATTTTATTGTTCTATGCCGTCAACAAGCTGTTGTCTGTGGAAACCAAAATATATGAATGCTTTGCATTTGCAATGATTTTTTATTAAAGAAATACTGATCCTTAAAATGGACACATTCCTTATAGAAGAAGCGAACGAAGACTACTTAATTTGTTGGTGTTTATTTTGACGGTAGTGGAAAATTATTGAGAAAATGAAACGTTAATATCATGGTTATGAAAAGAAATCTTTTATTTGACAAAAATGTTAACAGCATTTTTACACAGTTTACATTTTAACCACCTTCCATTTTATTGGTATTTCAAGAATATTGATTAAAAGTTTTGAGAGCTTCTCCAAATTATACCATTTTATTTTAAAAATTGAAAATAATATGTTTATTTTCAAGATTAAAAACAATTTTACAACCATCTGGAATAAGATGAAGCATGATTCAACCGTTTTCTTCTTGGGTACATTATACCAACATCAATTAATAACCTTAGGGTAAATTGAGGATACAGGAAGTATCCACACGGATTCGTACAGTCGTACACACACACTGTACACGGCTATGTACATGTACATTTATGATGGTTTACGGTACTGTCATGGCAAAAAAGGAAAAACATCAAGTTGATGTAATGATTTTCAGCTTTTGGGCAGAAATAATTAGAATTGCTCTTGAATGCACCGTGAAAAAGGTCAGACAATACTTTTTAAACCAAGTTGTATTATTTAACCCCCAGATGTTCTTGTGGCAACTGTGGTGTCATGGCAACATTGAGGGAATCTGTGTGCTGTAAAGAGATTGAGCAGGTAGTTCAGCGAATGAACGAGTTTGTCCTGGATGTTGATTGCATTCTCGAGCACCCAGGGTTCAACACAGTCTGTCTAGACAGATGGGTACTGGATAATGCGTACCTGCAGTATCGCCAGCAGTATGGCCAGCAGTATGGCCAGCAGTATGGCCGAGCACGTCATGGGGCAACAGAAAACCAGTACGTACACACCTAGTACACTTTCCATTCTGATTTTTCGACCATATGAGACACTGGGGGGGGGGGGTACAATGAAAGGTTTCACAATTCTATTTTAACAATTAATACACATGTACTTTTTAATTTCACTATGAAAAATTATATGTAATAATTGTACACCTACATGTTAAATAAATGGTCATTTCTTGTTTACATGTACTTGCAGGAAACACAGACACTGTGGATATCGTCAGATGGCCAGGTGGTGTTGGGGTTTTCTTGGGAGGAATGTGCGTGTTGCGCTCCCATCATGTGCAGTTTTGAAAATTCGTGAAGTATCATTCAGCTGAATATAGAGGGTTTCAGGAAATTTAAAAGAGAACAGGGATGATAGGAAGTAGTTTCAATGTGTTACTTTTCCTTCACACATGTTTATTCCTCAATTGGAGTTCATTTTTGTTTATGTGTAATAAACATACATTTTATTATTATCAGAATCTGTAGCAAGGATTAATTGATGCATTATTTTGGTATTTTGTGTCCAGGCTTTATATCCATGTGTTGTTTTTGGAAGGGTGTATCAGTAGTGGCCTTTACACATTGAAATATCGGAATTCACATCAATTTACATTTGGACATGTTAACGTAAACAAAAAGTATATGATTCCAACTCTTTCTTCAAAACTTAGACTTGTTGGCATTTATACAAGCCTGTGCACTTTGTGTGTACATGTATATCAATGTAAAATACGACAGTAAAATAAGTTTAGAATATCAGAATGTCATTGAGTCTAAGTGACTGTCATTTAACCCTGCACGCAGCGCATGTACTGTTTACAACAGTCGTTTTTTGGTAATTAACGGGTTTCTCTTAATTGCCTGGGCCAATTTTTTTCATTCTCCGTAAGTTCCCTATTCAGACATAGCTAGAACTATAGTGCGAGCCCCGTTAACCTCAGTGGTCAACATCACACAGATTTTCGAGGCACAACCCAGACAGCCCAGACTATCATGTTACTGTCATATGTTTTCTACACTAAGTGCTTATCAGGCAATCAATCATCCTGTCACTGGCTCAATGGAAATAAACCTTCAAGGCATGTGGTCGGTACATTTGATGTACACAATAAGCTCAGATTATAAAGCTTGGGCCAGACTTTGGTTAGGGTTGTATTTACTTTAGCCGGCGGCTGTTGCATGAATGCCCAAACCCCATGTACTGTTTCAAACAGTACCATGGTGCAACCGCGCATGGATTTTGGTTTTGCGCTTCATAGGGACCTTTGATCTAAAAAATAAGCTCAGACTGTGGATAGTTATTGTTGACTGGGGGGGGGGGGGGGATTGGGAATAATTATTTGCAAATAATAATTGATCACTATTACCTGTAATTGTTCCAGTCAGATAAGCATCACAATAAAGTCGGAAAAAATTGATTTAGAAAAAAAATCAGACTTTTGTCAGTAATTCATTATTTTTATAAACAAATTAAAATAAATGTTGGCTAAAATCTGTTGGGTTGGGCCCAGACTACTTATATTCTTATAATTAACACTTTTGATAAAGGATTGTGCTCACCCCACATGATTATTACGCCCAAACCCCCAGGTACTGTTTCAAACAGTACCATGGTGCAACCGCGCATGAATTTTGTGCCGGCGCCGCGCAGGGTTAAAACAAATTGTTGATTAAATCTTAAGTAACAATTTTAGATTGAACAACCTACCACCGGTTCATCACTATAGAGAGGAGAATTAAATTGATATACAACTTAAGTTGTACATCTCTACTTTTTTAACCGTTGATTTGAAAACTCTTGTTTAATAGGGTTGAAGTATTTCAGTATTCTATTGATGCTTTACAGTCGATATTAAGATTCCGCAATGGTCAAAAAGTGACAAAAAAATTCTCTGTATCAAAGATGTACAGCAATCCCCACTCAATAACTGATACTACGTATAATGTTTTTTCAGAGCAGAGTGTACATGTGTAACCTCTGCTTTTTATTCTATGTGCTCTCAAGTACTACTACTAGTACTAAAAAAGTTACTACTAGTACAAGTACTACTACTAGTACTACTAGCCTAACTACAGTTAGTAACTGTAGTGTTACATTACTTATTAATATTAATATTTTTTATTTAGGCCTAGGTCTAACTGTTATTTTTGTTTTAAAAAATGTTTCATAAATTTCATGAAAGTGAACTATCGTAGAATAACAAATTTTATGCCACTGTGTCTGCTTGGGCATGGTTCTGATCACTAAGTTTTGTTAGGTTGTAATAATTAAGGCCTTAACTAAGTAAAAAGAAAACAGTTGATCGAGGAGGATTAGGGCCTTTTTTCTTTTTTTTCCTATTATTTTTTTCCAAGATGGCTGCTAAGCATTTAAATTAAAAATGGCCACCAACTTTTCAGTTCAAAATGACCGCCAGCTTTTTATTTATAGCTATTCTACAAGTAATTTGAGTCAAAATATCTATAAAACAGTGTTCTCGGCCTATGTATTTTGAAATCTATCATCGAAAGAATAGTGCCAAGATGAAGTAAAATTCATGAAAAATCTAGTACATAGGGCCTAGTACTAGTAGTAGTTTTGGGGGGTGGAAAAAATAATAAATAATATATTAAAAAAAAGGATGTGCGCGGGGACAATCAACTGGTTTTTTTCTTACTTGGCGTAACGTTAGCAGATCAAAAGATGAAAAAAGATATATTTCTCCATTTTTGTACATGTGGAGTTAGGGCCAATGATACGGAGGGAGTCCAGTGTATTGGCCCTAGAATGGGGCTGGAGGGGGGTGGGCTCATTGTGCCCTGTGTTCTGTATTATTCTACGGCGATTTTCACGAAACTTCGTAGATATTTTCTGTTTGATACGATCTATCGAATGCGGCCATGAAAACTTTAGAAGAATGTCAAACCCAATCGCCACTTGTGCACAATGTATAATGTAACATTAATAGTTAGCATGTGTTAGCAGACGACAAAATTCAAAATCTCCCACTTTCCTCTCCTAACGTTAACTGATAAGTGTGTCCTCTATCATCTTTTAAAGGAAATCTGTATCTAAGTTCTTTGTCATATTTTGTTAGAAAAGTGGCGATTGTATTCTAAGTTAAATGTACATACATTTACATTCTTTCCCAAACTTTCATAGGTTACCGTTAGGGGGGGGGGGTGCTATCAGGGCCGTAGCGAGCGGGGGGTGTGGGGGGTGCATATCAAAGGTACTAGAACAAGGATTGGTTCAGAATACATTTGCAGTCGGCAAACCTAGAGCTATGGTTTTGCCGACTGGGTTTGCGGTTTCAGGTGGCAGTTCACCTACCCCACCCCTCCCTCCCTCCTCCCACCCTCCCTCCCTCCCACCCCTCCCTCCCTCCCGTCGAGTGACTTTAGGGATTGTCCATTTTTGGGGGAAAATAAGTATATTTGTCTGGTCATACTACTATTGTGTCTGTAAATTTACCCACAAAAAATCTTTGCCAATGATGTCAGTCAGCAAATTAGCTTCCACACACCCCAAAAGAAAATGTCTTCGCTGCGCCCCTAGGTGCTATACCTGTTCCGCTCTTGAGACTGTTGGGCCACTTTAGTTTAGCACCCTCTATTGTAATTGATGTTACCTCGCGGCGTTTTTGCAATCCATATGTTTCACGTTAGAAAAACCTTGCTCAAGTAGTGCAGTTGCATCCTTAATCCTAGTTTCATGCCCTTGACAAGCACGATCTGTAAGTTACCTTATTCTGCATTTTATAATGTGTAGTTTTCGCTAGATCATTTACTACTTTGTTTATAAGGCTAGTTTATTGCCAAAATTAGTGTTCGTCATGTCGTATATATATGTTCATGTACTTAGAATAGATACATGTACATAATACATGCCTGCATGTTGTATAAACGTTCAGTATTATGAATGCAATGGGTTATTAATGGGTACATCAATGCATGGTTCTTAGAGAGAATTTACAAGTTCGTGTCTTTATTATTGCTGCCCCTTCTGGATATTGCTTCCCAATTTTATCTAGTTCCGTGCATGTGATTGTTGAGGAATTCATGTTCATTTATCCCTGTGTGGGGCCATTTTCTGTAATTTAATGAGGTTTCAGGAGTATTTGTGGACCATTTTTCCAAATTTTTGGTAAAAAATAGTATTTTTCCCATTAAAAAGTGGCGGTTTGATATGACATTCTTTCCGTGGATAACATATAGATGATGATGGACATATAACATTATACTTCAAATTCATCCAGGATATTTGTTTCAATCAGGCATTTTTGGTACATGATGACCCCCTCAGTCATGTCATTCTGATCTGGTCAACTGCCCCATTAGTGACCAACACGGTCATCGTACACTGTACATGAGCTGTAATAGGATTCTTCTATTTTCTGAAGGGGAGTGTTTTTTTTAGAAGGGAAATAAAGTCCAAGAATCATAATTTTTAACTGGTTAGTGGTTGCAAAAAAAATCCCCAAAACCCTTAAAAAGTGGCGGTTGGATACGACATTCTTTCCTTTATACCAATCGAAATCGACAAAAGGGTAACAATTAGTTATCATTCTTAAAATTTCTTCTCTGAAAAAAGCCACCAAAAAACCACAAAGATGTTTGCCAGCCTGATATAGCTTGCTGGGCTACTTTCCTGTATTAACCCATCCGCCACCATTTAAACTGACTTTTTGCTAGGCCAGCGGAGTACCGTTTAAGTTGGGTCCTGGTTTATGTTTCGTAACAAAAAATTCAGAATTTTTTTATTCATACAAATTAATAAGCAACAGTGGAATAAATAATAGTAGTTTTGTAATGCCCTCTGATTATACGGTGAAAAAAAAGTAACATGTTATATAAAGACTTTTTAATTATTTATCTTTCTTTAAAAAAATACATGGTAAAACCAAAAAATGCCTTTTTTCCCAGGCGGTAAACCAGCTAGCCAAACATTGAAACTGGCCAAGCCTAACCTGTGGCCTTAGATAATTGTGTTTTTTAAATCCATATTTGTATTGTGGAACATGTTAAGTGAATTGATCCTCACATGAAAATTCTCTTAAAAAGTTATTTATATATTTTTGTTCTCACAATTGTTCTTACAGATGCCTAAACGTAAACTTCCCAAACAATTTACTTTACATAAGATACAAAATTTGCAGCGGGGCGAGGGTAGCCACACTCTAAAAACTGAAGTGTTAAAATGTAACCCTTTGTAAGTGTAGCATTCTGTTCAACCCTTCAAGTGTTATGTAAAGGCAAGTCTAACACCCCGTAGTGTCATACTAACACCCCAAGCCAAGTGTAATCCTAACACTTTTCGTGGTGTTGAATTCTAACCATTCGCCGAGTTTACTTGTAAACACTTTCCTGGTGTTGCATTTCATTTTCTTAGGGTGCGTTCGAGTAGCTTCCCCGAGTTGACCCGAGTTGACCCGAGTGAGCTTCCCGGATGAGCCCAAAGCAAGAGCTAAACGAACGACATACGCACTCTTGTGATGTGGCGGTATTAATGTCAAAGGTCACCATAAAATGATCGCGGACATTTAATTTTGTTTACCTTATTAATATATTCGGGACGAGACCGTGTGGGACATGGAGGTATAAAATAGATGTAAAAATACCAACGTACAATCAAAACGCTTCCTTTAACTGTATTGAACTTGTTAAAAATAGTAGTTATCTATACTGAAATAGCTATGTGAAATTGTACTTCTTGTCCTAATTGGGGGGGGGGGCGTCATCAATACGTGTCGAGTGACGTCATTGATCTGAGTAACCCATTCTCCCCCGAGTCGGCCCGACAATGACGTCAGAGCTAATCGAAAGTAGTGCGGGCGGCGCGCGCAGACCTAATTACCCACAATGCAATTTTCTTTTGCATGATCGAGGCGGCGGCGGCGGCCATTGATCAAGATCAAGGCAAAAGCTAAAAAGACAGCCTTCTACTTTTTCTAGTTCTATTTTATGAAATAGGTGAGTGTTGAAGCAAATGTATGCTAATGAATCATTAGCCACTTGTATATATTCTGCGTCTGTTTTGACAGAGGTATCTTATGCATTTGCTCCGATGTTATTTGATTTTCAAAACTGATTTTCTTGAATATTCTGTGAGCTTTTTTTTCTTCAAAATTGCCACCAGACTCATTTTTCAAGGTGGCGGCCACTTGGAAGTAGCCTAATGTAATTTTAGTAAATGTGGTCTAAACCTGGCATAGGCCCAGTGTAAACTGTAAATATTTACAGTAACATGGAAAATATTTACAGTTTACACTGGGCCTAGGCCAGGTCTAGACCACAAATATGCACGACTATGCATTTAAATAGGCCTAGCCTAGCCCTAGTCTAGCTAGGATGATCCTATCGTTATGTTTTCACATAAGCATATGTGAAAACATAACGATCTATATAGGATCATCCTAGCTAAAATAGGCCTACACTAAATTTCATCACTAACAGTTTCTACCCGGAGTTATTTTACATGTAGGCCTATGGACGTAATTAATGTAATTAGTGTAATTTGATACTGTAAGTGTAATTTGATAATCTAAACATCAAGGTCAAGTGTGGAAATTATTAATAAATTTTTCATCTTTTGCCAATTGAAGAGAGTAAGGTATCAAAAGGTTATGACTTACTGAGTGTGAATATTGAGATGGGGTCATGTTGGGAATACCCATAATGCATTGCAGCCATCCAAATATACACTTATGTTTATCGTTCCTCAGAATAAATATCAATAAATCTACAAGGTATTGGAAATATGCATTGTATGATAAACAAAAGTAGTTTGTTTATGGAGTGTCATGGCCGAGCGGTCTAGCGCACCGAATTCAAGTTCTGGTGTTGCCAGCAGCAGGGTGTGGGTTCGAGCCCCGGTCGTGACACTTGTGTCCTTGAGCAAGGTACTTAACCATAATTGCTTCGTCCTTCGGATGGGACGTAAAGCCGTAGGTCCCGTGTGTTGTGTAATGCACGTAAAAGAATGCGCCTTGAGCACCACTTAGTTGGTGGATACGTGCGCTATATAAGTTCACGCATTATTATATTATGTTAGAATATGTCAGGGCATAATAATATTACCCATAATGGTTTTAAAAAAACCTGTTTATATAACAAAAATCTTAATTTACAACATTGATACAACATACCGTATTGCTATATCGCTATTGTACTTGGTACGTATGACCTCAGATTAACAGCTTTTACGGTCGTTTTTTCCCTAAAAATCAAAACTTGATTGATTGATTTTTTTCTCAAGGCACATTGTCAACATGTGAAATTGCAAAGTAATGTATGATGTTGTAAATAAGATGTTGTTTCACTCTGTCTTAAATTACATGTTGAATAAATCTGTAATCAGTACATGTACATATAGATTATGATAGCATTTGATATTTCATCCTTTTCAGGTTGGAACAAGTATCGAGCATTACATGCAACGTAAGAAATGCCAGAGGAGTCAACCATACCTCCTTTGCCTGGGCTCCCGGGACAACCCAGGACAGTATTTTGCTATTCTGGACAATGAAGCAATCCCGTACGTGTGACACAAGATATCACAAGTGCAGTAGACCGTATATTCAAGCTGCACTACGTCTTCAACTTGGAGTACCCACCAGTGATGTATTGTCATTCCGTGTCAGATCACCCAGGTTAAACCCTACCCCCTTCAAATTGGTTCATTTTTGGTTTATGGGGTATAATTTTGGCAGAAAAAGCTGAAATTTCAAGTTTTAGCCCTGTCGGACCAATGGTTTTTGTGCTACGGGCCATCATTTTTTGTGATTTTGGCCAAAATGGGCGTGACCGCCATTTTTCAAATGACCCCATCTCCCTAACCAGTGAGCCAAATTTGTTGATATTTGGTATCTTTGGAAAGGTAATTGTGTAAGGAATGCCATTATTTTTTAGGTAGGAGCAATTTGAAGTTTGGTGACCTTTTGACCTTTACTTTGACCTTATGGATCACGTGACCTTGAGTTGAACTTGGATGAAAATTATAACCCAACATGTTCTCTGCAAAATATTAAAAAATTGGAGGTATAATATTTTTTGTTTGCTTTCCAGCTCTTTTCAAAGTTGGCATACTTGATGCAAAAATATGATATTCCTATGCTACATGTACATGTACATGCACATTCCAAAACATGACCAGCTTCACACTCTATGAATAAATAATACTGTACATGTATGTGAACATTGTTCCTTGATTCTTTTTACACAGGTTGTACTATTTCAGAAATTGATTGCACGACCTGAAGAAGACATGGGAATTCCCCAAAATTTAGGTGCACATGTCTTCTGGGAATTTCCATTCTTTCTTTTTGAATGAAATTCTGGCCTGGGAATTCCCAAATACTGTTATTTCTTAAGGTAAAATTGATCATTGAAAACATGGTTAATTATACAATTTCAGGATCATTTAGATTGCTATCATGGTTATTGCCACTTTAAAAATACATGTAGTTACATTCATTCTCAATCAGGCTGCAACAAAGACAACATACTGGCTGGAACTTGATCTTGTACACACATGTATTATAGTACATGTACATTGTATAGGATTCGTACATTTTTGCATCAAGTATGCAAACTTTGAAAAGAGCTGGAAAGCAAACGAAAAATATTATACCTCCAATTTTTCGATATTTTGCAGAGAACATGTTGGGTTATAATTTTCACTCAAGGTCACGTGATCCACAAGGTCAAATTCAAGGTCAAAAGGTCATCAAACTTCAAATTGCTCCTACATAAAAAAGATAATGGCAAATCTGGATTCCTTACACAATTACCTTTCCAAAGATACCAATATCAACAAATTTGGCTCACTGGTTAGGGAGATCAGGTCATTTGAAAAATGGCGGTCACGCCCATTTTGGCCAAAATCGCAAAAAATGGTGGGCTGTAGCACGAAAACTGTTGGTCTGACAGAGCTAAAACTTGAAATTTCAGCTTTTTCAGCCAAAAATACTCCATAAACCAAAAATGAACCAATTTGAAGGAGGCCGGGTTTAAATTTCCATTTTTTGTTGGGTGATTTGACATGGAATGACCCTATATGGCTTGTATGTTTTTCTGGAGTTGTGCGTTGTTGGCATTGAGGTCACTGCCAAAGTTCCATCTTGTGTGCGGGAGCTGGACAACAGCTTGGCTATTCTTGAAAAGAGCGCAAGTGCTGTGTTGGATTCATCAGTCAATTAATCAAGCAATAGGCCCTATATTCTATAAGCAGTTTTGGGGTGGGATGTACACTCATGGTCGAAAGTAAATGGACACTGCATATTTACTTCTGCAGCGATTTATAATTGTTCTCCTCAACATCTCTTTTAGGTATTCAGCTAAAAAATATTTTGTTTAAATATTTGTATCATGAAAATATCACAAATTTCAAATATCAAAAAATCAAATGTTGAGATTCTGGCAGGAGATAATTTCTCAAATGCTTGTCAAAGCTTCTAAATGAGAGGGAAAAAAACGCCTATTAAAATATGCCTCGTGAAAATTGATGATAAATATGTGTTTTTTTATTTTTATTTTCCATCTTAATGAGATAAATGCAAATACCTCAGCAGGGTTAAGCTCTGGAACTCTACAATTTGCACCAATCTTATTATGTTTGCACACTTAATCATTAATGTAAGTAAAGGATATTATGGAAAATTCGAATTCAAATCATTTTTTCGATATTTTTATAATCTCATATCTTCCTTGGTTGAGATGTTTTTCAATTCTTCACCAAAAGTCTTAGAATTTATTGGTCTATAATGCAAAACTGGTTTGGGATCGTAATACTACAAGAATAACAAATTCTATCTGTTAATGATATTTTGAAATTGTGATATTTGCATGATACAGATTTGGCTTCTGCTATATCAATGGAAGATGCTGGAATTTTTTTTAAACATGTATGGCTACACATACATTTAAAAGGCTTGTACATTATTCTTATGTAAATGTTAACTCGATGCGCAGTCTTTTACCGTAGGATTAAGACCGATGGGATTGTGGCCACGGGCGAGAAGGACCAAGCAAAAGGCGATGTCCTTCATCGCCCGTGGCCACAATCCCAGAAGTCTTAATCCTACGGTAAAGACCAAGCATCAAATTTTTATTCCCATTCATAAATGCTCTTTTTCATGTTAAAAGTTGTATCAAAATTCTGTGACTTTTGTTGCACACATTTCTTATTTAATATCAATGGAAGATGCTGGAATTTAATTTTTTTTTAAAACATGTATGTCTACACATACATTTCAAAGCCTTGTACATTAATTCTTATGTAAATGTTGACTCTGCAAATGTTGCCATTAGGCCATTAGGAATTAATTAGGTGTTTGTGCGACGGCGCAAACACCTCTTTGAAATTGTTCGGTTTGTATGCGTTCGCACGACAGCGCGCGAACACCTAATTGCTTCTGTTCACTCAAAAGGAAATTGTTATATTAATTTTAGCAGTACAGCTCACTCAAAAAATAGCATTTTACAGAGTGGTCTTTTTGTATTGCAATCGTGTGTTGAATTGCAATAACATTCATTTACTGAATTTCAATAACATTCAATTACTAAATTAAAAGTCAAGCACTTTGGACTTGAAATGGCTCATTAAGTGGAAACAACCGCAGTCGGCTTGTAAATTGAGAGGTTTCAGCTCTTGCTGTGAACAGACTATTTTTGTTCGGTATTGTTGTGCTTGTAACGGTAATTATCTCAAACAAAATGACAATAAAACTACCGAATATCATATAAATCATTTGTCAACGTGAGATAGGAAATCAATAAATTTGAAGTCTTTTTGATGACAGGCTAATTTAGTGTTTCATTACGTTTTTCCGCCTGCTGTCGGCTCGTATTATATGAGAGGTTTCAGCTCTTACTGAGAACAGACTATTGAATTTTAATAATAATAATAATTGAAATTTATATTGCGCCCTTTCCATGTGGATGACCAAGGGCGCATTACAGAATTAGCATATACCGTATATAATTAAATTACTAGAATTAATGATATTTAAAAATATAATTAAGTTAAAGTACTGCTAAAAAATCTAATTAAACTAAAATACTGCAAAAAAACTGACATGTAAATTAAAATACGACTAAGTTAAAAACATAAGAAACTATCTTAAAAATGATCATTGATCCTTAAAAAGCGAGTTTAAAAAGATAAGTCTTCAGCTTTCTTTTAAAAACTGAGAAATTGTTCTCCTTTGCGATTTCTAATGGTAAGACGTTCCAAAGACTTGGGGCTGCAGCTGCAAAAGCCCTATCTCCTAAAGTACTTAATAGTTTGGTCTTTGGGAGTTCCAGTTTGGTGTTATTATCACCCCTAAGGTTATATTTTGACTTCTTCTTAACAGTTACTAGTTTGCATATATAATTTGGAGCGATATTATGAATAGCCTTAAATGTAATAACTAATATCTTAAATTGTATTCTAAACTTAACTGGGAGCCAGTGTAGCTCACGCAAAACGGGCGTAATTCTATTAAATTTCGGAATATTAAATATAAGTCTAGCTGCAGCGTTTTGGACTCTTTGGACTTTAGCCAACTGAGAATTTGGCAGACCATATAATAAACTGTTGCAATAATCTAAACGACTCGTAACAAATGCATGTACGAGGGTCTCTGCAGATTCACGAGACAGATACTTTCGAATGGATCTAATGTTATGAAGATGGTAAAAGGCAGCACTGCAGACTTTGTTGACATGGGTATCCATAGTGAATCTCTCATCAAACCAACAACCAAGGTTTTTACAGCGTGAGACGATTCGACACAAGAGTTCCCTATGTTAAGTTCACAGGAGTTTACTTTTGCTAGTTGTTGTCGGGTACCCAAGATGAGAAACTCGGTCTTGTCGTCATTCAGTAAAAGCTTGTCATGGTACATCCATGTTCGAATATCCCGCACACAGTCCTGCATCATCGAAATAGCATCCTCTTGTGAAGTAGAGCTGTCCGGTTTAAACGAAATATATAACTGCGTGTCGTCTGCGTAGCAATGGATGTCTGGGAGATGGCTTTCCACGATGTCAAACAGTCTTGAAGCGTATATGGTATACAACAAAGGACCTAGACAGGACCCCTGCGGAATACCACAGTCCAGTTTAAAATTCTTTGATAGAGCTCCCGGGATAGAAACACGTTGGCTCCTCTGGTCAAGATAGGAGCTGAACCAGCGAAGGACGGTGCCATGAACATCAAAATTGTCGCGAAGCCTGCGCAACAGTGTCTTGTGATCTACAGTGTCAAACGCCGCACTTAAATCTAAGAGGACGAGGAGTACGACATGCTGAGAGTTCATCTCCATCAGTATGTCATTTCGGACTGTCAGTATGTCATTTCGAAAACGTTGTTTTCATTATTGCAATTTGATACTGTAAACAATTAAATTCAAAAATTATGTGTGGAAATTATTAATAATCTGTTTATATTTGGATATAAAAGTAAAAAGGTATAAAAGTAAAGGTTGTGATTCTTATTGGTCAATTGTGCACTCTGTTGTCAAAACAAGACCTCTGGGATTGTGGCCACAATCCCAGAGGTCTTAAAACGAGGTAAAGACCAAGGATCAAACTTAGTTCCCAAACTGTCTTGGGTATTTATGAATGTTTTGTAAAATAAGATTTGAAATTTGAAATTAGAAATTGAGATTTGTACTTTCATTGTATTTTAAAAGTTTTATCATTCATGTGATTTGGCCTTTTGGTCACCAAATGAATGAATAAAGTTTGAACATTCTTTAAAAGTTGTATCAAAATTCTGTGACTTTTGTTGCACACATTAAAAACAAAATCATTTCTTATTTCATATCAATGCTGGAATTGGATTTGTTTAAAAACATGTATGTCTACACATTATTACATTTCAAAGCCTTGTACATTATTCTTATGTAAATGTTGACTCTGCATGCAAAAGTTGCCATTAAGCTACCTTATTATTAAGTGCAAAGTTCGATGCTCGGTCTTTTACCGTAGGATTAAGACCCCTGGGATTGTGGCCACAATCCCAGAGGTCTTAATCCGAGGTAAAGACCAATGATCAAACTTAGTTCCCAAACTGTCTTGGGTATTTATGAATGTTTTGTAAAATAAGATTTGAAATTTGAAATTGAGATTTGTACTTTCATTGTATTTTTAAAGTTTTTGTCATTCATGTGATTTGGCCTTTTGGTCACCAAATGAATGAATAAAGTTTGAACATTCTTTTATATAATATGTTTATCTTTACTTTATTCTTCCTGTGCTAAGGTCAGACATAAAGTTTGTAAAAATATGTCATGAACTTCATCAATGGCCTTGGGATCTATGAATAGACCTTTATCATGTTGCATCCATCTTGTTTTACTTCCATACAAAGCAGTGTAACCAAACTGAGGCTGGAAGGGCAAGTAGTCTGTGCCTTTTCTGTGTTATGATAATTGGTGTTATCTTTTCCAATGGGTATACAGGGAAGGTGACCAAGATGGTTGTTGAGTGATAAAGGTCTATACATCCTAGCCTTTATAGGGTTGGCCTAACCCAAAGAAAGAGTTGAGCCAACCCATAGAAAGGGTTGAGGCAACACATTGAAGTAGAACCTACCCCTAGAATGTGTTCAAGTAGCCCTTGGAAGAGTTGAAACAACCCCTAGAATGTGTTGAAGCAGCACCTGGAAGGAGTAGAACCTACCCCTAGAATGTGTTCAATTAGCCCTTGGAAGAGTTGAAACAACCCCTAGAATGTGTTGAATCAGCCCTCAGAAGTGTTGGAACTAACACTTGGGTAGTGTTGCAACAGCCCCTGTCAAGAGTGGATCCTACCCTGAAAGTGTTGCAGCTACACTTTGTAAAGGTTACATCTGTAACACTTCACAAAGTGTTAGGGGTGTAACACGTCATGGGGTGTTCGTATAACACTAGGAGAGTAGTCCCAACTCGCACTCTTCGTAAGTGTTAAAAATGACACTTCAAGAGTTACTTTTAACACTTCAGTTTTTAGAGTGTGTGGGGTGTGATATCAGTTGTTTTAGCCTCTCTTAGCGCTAGCCACCATACTTTGTATAATAAAATGGGAAATTTGGTCCCCGCGTATACAATGTATCACGTATTTCCCTGTTGAAAAAAAAAGATGGCCGAAAAAAGCGCGTCACCCAGCCGCACCGATTTTGAAGCCAACCGATGGCCAGAAACCGGATACTTTTTTGGCCTATAGACTAGAGATTGTCCATTTTGGGGGTAAAACAGTCTGGTCATATTAGTGTTGTGTCGGTAAATTTACCCACAAAAAATGTTTGCCCCCCCCCCCCCACTCTGAAAATCCTTGCTACACCACTGATGTCAGTCGGCAAATTGGCTTCCACACCCCCCAAAGAAAATGCCTTCGCTACGTCCCTGGACTTGAATGTTTTTTTTCACCATCTTTGAAAACACATGTAAGATACCAGTGCAGTAAATGACAAGAAATGGAAATGACATATACCTTGAATACCCATTGTTCCTCCTCTTGTTGCCTCTTTTCCTGTTCTTGTTGCCACTTGTCCTGCTTCTTTTGCCACTTTTCCTGCTCTTGTTGCCACTTTTCCTGCTCTTGTTGCCATTTTTCCTGCTCTTGTTGCTCCTTTTCCTGCTCTTGTTGCCACTTTTCCTGCACTTTTTGCCACTTTTCCTGCTTTTGTTGTCATTTTTCCTGGTTTTGTTTCCTCTGTTCCTGCTCTTTTTGCATCTTTTCCTGCTCCTTTTGCATCTTTTCCTGCTATTGTTGCATCTTTTCTTGCTGTTTTTGCATCTTTTCTTGCTCTTTTTGCCTCTTGTCCTGCTATTTAAGTTCAGCACGATGCCACTCTGGTCTCTCACAGCTCTTTCATTCAGTTAATTTAAAAAGTCTGCTTTCATTTAAGTGGTTGTACATGTGTAATAAACGTACATACAACTTCTACACACAACGCATATTATGAACTAAAGAAAGCTATGGAACGCCGTCTTAAAGATTGTGGAAACCAACTGCACCAATACGAAGCAAAATAATAGCAACAGCAACTTCACTCTTTTATATTGAAACTGTTTGGAAAGACAATTACTTTTAAGAATTATAGTTATTGCCTAGGTCATTGTAATCAGAGCTGAAGTCATCCAAAATGTCCGTCATTTCTAGTGCATTTCATAATGTGTATGTATCACTTATGTTGCTATCTGCTGATGTCTGTCTTTATGTTTGTCGGTCTGCATGTATGACGGTCTGTTCGTCTGTTTGATTTGTGAGTTTTTCTTATGCAAATTAAGGTCTTAAAGAAGACGGTATTAAGAACTTTTTTTTTAAATTGCCACTTAAAAATACTTGCTATATAGCGCAAGACCACACATCTAAGTAAATATAGCATTCTTCAATTACAATCCAACATAATATTTAAAACAAATCGTCGTGTCAGTGTAAAAATGTCGTATCTCCTAAAATAGCATTTAAATTACATTCGAGTTTGAACGTCCGCAAAAGGTCGTATCTCGCTTAAAATAGCCCGGATGTACACACAAAAACAATACGCGCCGAGATACGACGTTTTTGCACGGCGCGTTTTTGTGTGAGATACGACGTTTTTGCACTGAAACGACGAAATTATATTCATTTTAAATGTAGCCAAATGTTCTTCATGCATTCTGCCGTTACAGGAAAACAAAATCGGCCTTTAAGGAAAACAAAAAACTACAAAAAAGTACAAACTTGGTACTTTAATTTAGTATTTTCTATTAATTGTTATATTGGTACGTGTACACCAGTACTTCACAACTATTATACAATTTTAACGTATTCAAAACAATATGGCCTACTGCACTACAAAATATACTACTCAAAACAATTTAGGGAACACCGGAATAATCTCAGTTAAAGCAAGATCATTTATTTCCGATAAACACAGTGTTTCACAGAATTGATGAGAAACAACTGCACAATGAAACAGATGATAAAGGATGCATGTAGTGATTACACATTTCATGACATGACTACTGAAAGAGAAAGGGGGTTGCAAACGAAAATCCCGGTTCATGGAACAGTCATTTCAAACCTATTTGATGTTAAAAATCCGTTGTTCCCTAAATTGTTTTCAGTAGTATATGTTGTAAATCGCATAACTTGAGAGCAAAAGTTATCTTGAAAATCAACCAGTTATGCTTATGTTAGAATAACGAAAAAATTCAAAGAAATGTATACAATTTACCTGTAGAACTCTTCCATCAACCAGCAGCAGACTTCAAGTGATGAACTAAAATGAGTGAACTCAGTTCGGCAGCGCATACGCTATCCCAATATCTTTTGGGAAATCTCGGAGACGGTTATCTTTTGATCACACATGCGCCCCGCTTTAAAGGAAGGAACAATATTATTTTGATAGCGTTCGTTCGTTTCAACTTTGGGCGGATCGACGGGAGGCGTGTGTATCTCTCTCTCTCTTTCGCCGTGCATGTACATTTACAAATTACCATACATTGTTTGTTCCCCTTCCCCCTTTGCAATGCTCCCCTTTTTGCCATGTGCCCCCTTTTACCAAACACTAAATCCGCCCCTGATTTTAAACCTCTGGATCAAGAAATTGATCATAAAAACTAACATGTGAAAGTTTCATCACAAAAGGTGCTCACGTTTTTTGAGGAAATGACGAAAAACTGTTTTTATGTTTTTGTTTTGCAATTCAATTGATTTAATTTATAGCACTGAATAATCGGCGTGAATGACTCTGAAATAATTCGTTAGGCTACTTGAAGTTTTACAATTCGACGTCACAATTCCTGTTTTTTTTAAATAAAACTTATATTTGACGAAATGTTGTATAGCAGGGTCGGATCCATAGTCCGGCAGGAGTTAGGATGAACCATGTTTTGAGGATACAATGCAATGCAGTTTCTACGGAAGCGTAAGTTTCATACCAGACAAACATGCTGAATAATTAGAATCTGCGTGGTGACACCTTGTCATCATTGAGCATTTTGAAATATCGATTATTTTTAATGTATCGATATTTGTCAATACAAATATGCTAGTATAGTGAATTAAAGCTTCATAAACTCACAACTTGGATAGGATAACGGTCTCTCTTTGAATCAAGATATAACAGTTATACATTAAACTGTTTCTACGCTCATGCTTGATATGCGTCACGAAACTCAATTTCTGAATGCATTTTCATTGCACGCTCCATGGTCTAGTAGTCTGAAGTCAAGTCACATGCTGAACTTAACTCCATAGCCGTAGTCTCATGTCAAGTCGCACTTGGCACCACGGATGCAAGTTTTATCATGAAACTTTTCTGAAGAGAAAACCATATTTACCAAGTTCAGACTTAATTAATGTTCTTTTAAACAGCTTTAGGTGATGACGTCATAACATGATGAACAACCAAACACCTTGAGAACGAGCATTCTACTCACTAGACTAACATGCTCGTGCAAGTTGTTGGTGAATTAACTATTGAAGAACCTTTCAACCTTTGTAACATTAGATTTTTATGGGAATTTGTAAGTGAATGAGGAATTGTACTGCAGAAAAAATACTGCCTGGCTTGGCTCGTACATGCAATGTCTCCCCATTTTATCTGTAATAATGGGCGTTCTATTAAGGATTAGATTTCTTAAATGTTTTGTTTATCATAACTGGGAGAAAGACAAATAATCTGATAATCAAAAGCTCTTTAATTCATAGTACACTTAAAATAGGCTCTTTATTTCTGCAATTACTATTAAATACAAACTTATACAATGTTCATAACTGGATTCATTTTGCATTTTTAAACAACTTTAGGTGATGACACCATAACATGATGAACCCCAAACACCTTGAGTTTGTTTTTTACAAACTCTATACCTCTAGTTTTTCTTCTTCTTCTTTTTCTTCCGAATAAGAATTATCCACAGACAAAAACATAGTTGCAGAGTTCACAGAACCTTAAAACTTCACACATACTTAGACCTTAACATGTAGTTGTGCCTAAACCTTAACATGTAGTTGTACACTAAGTTGTGATGTCATAGTGAGGTCATCAGATATCGAATTACACTAAATCAAAGGTTAATATTTTCATAAAATCATATCTCATGAACCACAAACGATATTTTCACAGTCTTTGCACCATGATATAGATCTTTAATTATGTGATTTTTCGTACACAAACGTGACCCCAATTCGACCTCTCCTTCCGGTCGAAACCGGAAGTTGAAAATTTCAAAAACAAATCAAAAAAATTCAAAAAATCATATCTCATGAACCACAGAAAATATTTTTACAATCTTTGCATCATCTTAAAGACCTTGAACTATGTCACATTTCTTACACAGATATGACCCCAATTTGACCTCTCCTTCCGGTCGAAAACAGAAGTTTAAATGAACGACTATTCAGAAGCACAGCCATACTGACGTTCTCTTACACACAGACATATCGGCCTATAGTGTGTGTATATGCATTATCTAATTAGAATAGAATAGTTCGAGTTTACGAAGACCGCGCAGGTCATGACCTGCCATGCATGCACGCGCACAGTATAGTACCATGCAGCAGCAAAAACAATGGCTTCCCTGAGTGTCAGGCCCGTCTGCAGAAAATGCGTCGCAGAAAATGTACTAATTTAGCATGGAATCCAAATTGTTATCATTTTTGGAGATGAGTTGGACAAAGATTCTTTCATGTGCAAGTGGATGGAAGAAATAGACGGTATGGTTGAGTGTGATATTGCCAATGTCTAACCGTTACTTTGTACATGAGCCAAGAATATTCAACCTTTGGCGGTGTAAATAAGCATGGAAATGAACTTCAAGCTGAACTAAAGTTTTGGGTTATTTTTTCATAGTGTATACAATGAAGATGGATGCTGACCCAATTATTTATTATTTTACATGTATGGATGAATAGCCGACATTCCTAAAATTAATTACCATTCGATTTACAGATTTATGGGTACCACTCTGAGTGGTACAAATGCTTCCATGCCATTTGCAGGGCTGAGAGGAAGAAATAAGATTAAGAAGAAACAGAACATCAAGGTAGGCAAATATTGAAAAATACGGGTAGAATGTCGCATCCGACCGACTTCACATTATTCCAGGATATTTATTTCATGAAAAATCAGCCATTTTGCTATACGATGAATTCCTCAGTCATGTCAGTCTGATGTCGTAAACTCCACAATTAGTGACCAGCACAGTCATTTGTACATGCGCAGTGGCAACTATAATAGGATCCTTCTATTTTCTGAAGGGGAGGATTTTTTAGAAGGGAAATAAAAGTGGATTTTAAAGATAGTTTTCGCTTTCTGTACCACCAAAAATCGATAGAATAATTTTAACTGGTTAGTGGTTGCAAAAATTCCCAAAAACCCTTTAAAAGTGGTGGTCGGATACGACATTCTTTCCAAAATTCAATCAAGTTTCAAGTATGCAGTAAGCTTAAGCGATAACGATTTTTTATCCACGATATATCGGCAAACATATATTGCAATTTTCAATAATATCGCAATTCTTTTTTGCATTCATGCATGATTGCTTTAGAGCCAATAACCACAGGTATGTACCCCTCTACAAGTGTCACAATAAATTGCAAATTTATTTGCAGAGCGTATGTACTTCTGATATCATCATACTTTTTAGTGACAATTTCAAAAAAGATCATTCCTGGTGATTATTTTCAATAGTTACCATGTTAATAGCTTGACCAACAAAATAACCTTGACCAACAAAATAAACTAACCTTAACCACCCCAAATCCATGAAAATCCTGAAAGGGCACTTTTTGGTAAAAATCAGCACTGTTGAAAATGGGATCTTTATAATAGAGTTTTATCAGATGCTTAAAAGTAATACTAGTTGCACAAACATAACTTTGTATATGAACCAAGAATATTCAACCTTCGGCGGTGTGAATAAGCATGGAAATGAACTTCAAGCTGAACTAAAGTTTTGGATTATTTTTTCATAGTGTATACAATGAAGATGGATGCTGACCCAATTATTTATTATTTTACATGTATGGATGAATAGCCGACATTCCTAAAATTAATTACCATTTGATTTACAGATCTATGGGTACCACTCTGAGTGGTACAAATGCTTCCATGCCATTTGCAGGGCTGAGAGGAAGAAATGAGAAGAAACAGAAACATCAAGGTAGGCAAATATTGAAAAATTCGGTTAGAATGTCGAATTGAACCGCCACTTTTTCTCATTCAATATAACCAATAAAGTAATCTTACCTACCTCGTAAGGTGGAGAACATATGGATGATGATGGACATATACTTCAAATTATTCCAGGATATTTATTTCATGAAAAATCAGCCATTTTGGTATACGATGAATTCCTCAGTCATGTCAGTCTGATGTAAATTCCACAATTAGTGACCAACAGTCATTGTACATGTGCAGTGGCAACTATAATATGATCCTTCTATTTTCTGAAGGGGAGGATTTTTTAGAAGGAAATAAAGTCCGAAAACCATCATAAAGTGGATTTTAAAGATAGTTTCACCAAAAATCGATAGAATAATTTTTAACTGGTTAGTGGTTGGAATTTATTTCAAAAACCCTTAAAAGTGGCGGTTGGATGTGACATTCTTTCCAAAAATTCAATCAAGTTTCAAGTATGCAGTAAGCTTGGGCGATAACGATTTTTTTTATCCATGATATACCGGCAAACATATATTGCAATTTTCAATAATATCGCAATTCTTTTTTTGCATTCATGCATGATTGCTTTAGAGCCAATAACCACAGGTATGTACCTCTCTACAAGTGTCACAATAAATTGCAAATTTATTTGCAGAGCGTGTATGTACTTCTGAAGTAGTTTGCTTTTGTTTCTCATTTCTAAAAGCTCAAAACACTAATGATTTTATTTCCATGGAATTTCTGACTTGACTCACAATGTCGATTTATATTTTATTGTGATATATTTGTATTCGCGATTCGCCGATATGCCGATAACTTAAATAGGTTCTCGATATTGTAATCGAATAAAAAAGTTATCGCAATATTCGATATCGTGTTTATCACCCAAGCTTAGTATGCAGTAAAATTGTTTCAAGTTAGATGTTGCTTTTTCGTTTCTTTCTATCTGTTTACCTTGTCTTGTGTGTGTACTTTTGTTAATTTTCAATCTCTTTCTGTCTACAATGCCCATTCCCCTTACTCAGTTATTCCTCTATTTCTATTAAATATTTATCATTCTTTCTTCATACATATTTAGGTCAAGATGAGGTTGAGCGGTGAGAATGCAGCATTGAACCCCAGAGAAGAAAACTGTGGTCTTCATCAGAGATCCTCCCTGACAAACCGAGAAAAATTGAGAAAAAACTGTTTTCACAGTGCCAAACCTTGATTGCATGCCCAACGGAAAGATGAGAGGTTACTTTTGCAAATCGAAGATAAAGATCTTGTGGGTTTAGAAGTTTGCTATCATTGTCTTTGCTATAATGAGTATGTACCCAATTCTTGACAAGGCCAGATTCATCAGATGAAACTCAATTTCTGAATGCATTTTCATTGCACGCTCCATATCCATGGTCTAATAGTCTGAAGTCAAGTCACATGCTGAACTTAACTCCATAGCCGTAGTCTCTTGTCAAGTCGCACTTGGCACCACGGATGCAAGTTTTATCATGAAACTTTTCTGACAAGAAAACCATATTTACCAAGTTCCAACTTAATTAATGTACTTTTAAACAACTTTAGGTGATGACGTCCTAACATGATGAACAACCAAACACCTTGAGAACGAGCATTCTACTCACTAGACTAACATGCTCGTGCAAGTTTTTGGTGAATTAACTATTGAAGAACCTTTCAACCTTTGTAACATTAGATTTTTATGGGAATTTGTAAGTGAATGAGGAATTGTACTGCAGAAAAAATAGCTGCCTGGCTTGACTCGTTCCTGCAATGTCTCCCCATTTTAGCTGTAATAATGGGCGCTCTATTAAGGATTAGATTTCTTAAATGTTGTTTATCATAACTGGGAGAAAGACAATAATCTGATAATAAAAAGCTCTTTAATTCATAGTACACTTAAAATATGCTCTTTATTTCTGTTAAATACAAACTTGTACAATGTTAACATTTTGGATTTATTTTGCATTTTTAAACAACTTTAGGTGATGACACCATAACATGAACCCCCAAACACCTTGAGTTTGTTTTTTACAAACTCTATACCTCTAGTTGTTTGTTATTTTTGTGTTGTTTTGTCCGGGGGAAAGTTTGTTTTCTGGCTGGTTGGAGGCGTGTGTAAGTTGCATAGGTTCAACTGATGGTGTGTCGGCGAAGCGAACGTGTTTCTTCTCGGTTTCATACGGTTGTAGGTGTCTCCTGTTTCGCCGCAGTGTGTGTCCAGTTGGCGTTTCGACCATGTACGATCGTGGCTCCGTACATGCGTCTTTTATGATAGCGGGTGTCCATTTGCCAGACTGTTGGTCTTGCACGCTTACATGTTGGCCTACAGCGAGAGTGGGTAGGGCGTGCACACCATGCTTGTCATGATTGTCTTTCTGACTGGTCTGGCGTGTGACAAGGTGGATCTCCTCCTTTTGGGGTACCGTGTTGCGGATTCGGATGGGGAGATTGCTCCGGAGTTTGCGTCCATGCAGTAACTCCGCTGGTGATGGAATAACATTGTCCACTGGGGTAGTGCGTAGGCAAAGTAGAGTGAGGTCCATGTCCATGTGTGGCCTTGACAGTCTGGATGGCTCTTTCTACGAAGCCATTGCTTTGTGGATAGCGGGGGCTTGATGTTACGTGGTCAAATCCCCAGTAGCTGGCAAATTTGCGATATACATGACTGTCAAAGTGGGGGCCGTTGTCGCTGATCACTTTCGTGGGGATGCCTTGTTCGCTAAAGGTCTGCTTTGTTAGGCTTACGACAGTGGTACTCGCGTATTGTCCGGTGACTATTCTGATGAACGGGTACTTCGAGTAATAGTCCACTACTATCAAGTATTCAGCGTTGTTATAGTGGAACATGTCTGTCCCAACTGTTTGCCAAGGTCGTTGCGGTATGTCATGCGGGATGAGTGGTTCCGCGGGTTGGCGTTTTTGGTATTGTTGCCATGTGCTGCATGCGCTTACCAATTGTTCAATGTCTTTGTTGATTCCAGGCCAAAAGATGCATGTTTTGGCTCTGAGCTGGCATTTGTTGATGCCTTGGTGTCCTGCGTGAATCTTCTGCAATGCTTCACGTTGCATTGTCTCAGGGATGACGATTCGTTCGCCCTTGATGACAAGACTATCATCAACCGACAGTTCATCGCGATTGGACCAGTAGTGGTGGATGCATTTGGGTAGTTGTTTTGGGTCATTTGACAATGGTTTCGGTGAGGAGACGTAGTGTTTTGTCACTTTGTGTCTGACGCTGTATCTCTGCTAGCTTATCAGTGGAGAACTGTACCGCGTATGTGGTTGTATCAAGGTCTATCTGAGGACCGCGTGTTGGGCCAAGCCTAGACAGTGCGTCCGCGAGTACCATTTCGCGTCCGGGGCGGTAGACTATGTTGTAGTGGTATGGTTGCAGGCGTAGCATCATGCGCTGTAATCTTGGAGGAGTGTTGGCCATGCTTTTATATTGTATGTTCTCCAGTAGTTTGTGGTCGGACTCGACAGTGAACTTAGATCCATATAGTATGTATGGAAACGAGTGCAACTAAATACTACAGCCAGCAGTTTGCGTTCGATGTTTGCGTATCGCTTCTCAGCATCAGTGAGGGCCTTGCTCGCGAATGCGACAGGTTTGTTATCCTATAAAAGAGCTGCACCAAGCCCTTTCAGTGAAGGTCAACTTGGATTACTGTTGGTTTCTGAGTGTTAAAATACGTTAGTGTACACTCGGTGCTGATCATAGATTTCACTTTGTCAAACGCTTTCTGGTGCGACGCTGACCATTGCCACTCACTATCTTTGCGTACTAGTGCGTGTGTGGTCTGCGAGACGTGGTATGAATGGTGCCATGTATTGGACCAAACCGAGGAATTGTTGCAGCTCGTTGACGTTGGATGGCGTTGGCAGTGAGTGAATGTCACTTACTTTGGCTGGATCAGGGTGTACACCCTCTGCGTCATAGTAACAGCCAAAGAATTTGATGCTGGGAATGTTAATGTCACATTTGTCCAAGTTGAAGATCAGACCGTATTTGCGAGCTACTTGCATGAGGTTACGGAGGTTTTTATCGTGTTGCTCCAAATCCTTCCCGAACACTGCAACGTCATCAGCTATGCCAAGTGTACCAGGGCATTGCTCTAGTATGTACCTCATTTTGACGTTTATGCGGTTTTGGAGTGTTGTTCCTCCTGTACGCTTTGCATATTAAGTAGTTCCATTAAAATGGGCAAAAGCATGCCCGAGTTCATTCAATAAAGCCAGTTTTGAGCTGTGACAAAACGTCAGTCAAGTCTCTCGTGTGTTTATTGTGTATTCATCAGTGTATAATTCATTTTATCATCTTCATGATAAAATGCTTTATACACTGCAATACACATCCTGGATGGCGCCCTCTTTGTCTCATTTGCATTGGGGTTGATTGCCGTGGGCTTGTTTTTCCCAGGGGCGTTTCCCCCAGGTAATTCACTGTACAAGAGTTTCCCGGGTTCATTGGTGGGCGGCAATTTTTGTTCGCGGGCCTTTTTCTGGTTGGCCAATTTTTTGTTTGGTTTTCGGGGGTTGCCAGTTTGGACCAATCAGGACCGCTCTTGCCAATAGGAACTTTGGGAGTGGGCGTCATTATTAAATTTGGCTCACTTTTGTTACAGCTTTTCTTTGAACCAGACCATTCAACCCACCTCCACCCGTCCAACCTTGTAATTTTGGTTCAAGTTTTGGGCTGTGAAGCGCATTGAGCATTGTTATTGGCCATATCAAGTGCGCTGTGCCAGATCTACGTATTTATTTTCACTATAATTTTAATACTGTGGGTACACTTGGGGTTGTGTTGTAGGAATTTGTTGTGACTGGCTTACTCAGTTAAAGAATAATTATTATAATAATAGTAACAATAATAGCAGCAACAGTGCATACATTACAACTCTGTACGCAAAGTAAGCTCCCGACGGTTCAGTTGGGCTCGTTCAAACAGTGGAATTTTCACTTTGCATCTGACCCAATGTCAATGTCTCTCGGCATTTATGTTATTAAGCACTGATAGGGCCATAGGTCCAGTTGGGGGCGATACATCTATCGCGTGTGGCCTGTTTTGTATGGGATAAGGTCTCGCATTGCCTCATTTTGTAATATTACTACTAATTGTTATTACTGAGTACAGCCGAAATTGTAAGCATGATTTAAGCTCCCGTCGCTTCAGTCGGGGCTAATATTTCTACCGGTGGTTCAAGCGGTGGAATTTTCAAGTGCATGGACGGCTGTAAGCTAATTTGTAAAAGTTGCTAAATTGTCTAATTGAATTGTTGGGGTTTGATCAGCCCTGTGATTTAATGTGGGTCGCTCGTTGCCCGTGAGTTAATGTGGGCCGCTCGTTGCCCGTGATTTTATGTGGGCCGCCCGTTGCCTGTGATTTTATGTGGGCCGCTCGTTGCCCGTGATTTTATGTGGGCCGCTCGTTGCCCGTGATTTTATGTGGGCCGCTTGTTGCCCGTGATTTTATGTTGCCCGTGATTTTGTGATGTACAGGTATTGTGGAATCTGCCCGTGGTTTTGTGATGTTATTTTGGGACAGTTGTCTGTTTTTGTGATGGGCAAGCCTGCCCTTGTAATGTTTGTTTACTTATTATTACCTATGGGCAAACATTGCCCAGCTTTCTTAGTTTGGGCAAATTGCCCGTTTTTGGCTAATTAATTGATATGGGCAAAAGCATGCCCGAGTTCATTCAATAAAAAAGCCAGTTTTGACCTGTGACAAAACGTCAGTCAAGTCTCTCGTGTGTTTATTGTGTATTCACATCAGTGTATAATACAATAATACGAATGACATCCCACTCCACAACAGAGCAGTACCACAGGTAACCACCAATCGACACATTTCAACAAAAAATGTACACATCAACCCCTCCTTCAGTCGAAACACTGGCCAATTATACACCTCCACTCTCCTTAAACTCTTCATCCCCACCCTCCTTAATCCACCCAACTCCCACTGCTCCAAACCTGATCTTCAGATCGGGTAACTTCGCTTGTCATATAATACACGTCAACCGCAGTTGTTTGAACGGGAATTCCCCAAGTTATTTTAGGCACCCACTTCCGAACTTTAGATCGCGAGAGCGCAGTGTGGTGTAGTGACGTGTGATTATATAGCAGATGATCAAGGCAATCGATTAATACATTCTGCGCTTCTCCTCATCATTGAAGAGTTCCTATAAGGTAATTGTTGATTGGGTAAACTACTTAATAATATTGAGTAAGCCATGCCAGTCAGTGAGGCAGCTGGAGTAGTAGTAATACTAATAGTAGTGGGTGAGATCCCGGCCCATTTCTTGCTCTAATGTTGGTCATGTCAGACCACTGACCGGGACGGTCTGCCTCGGGCGAGTGTTGTAGTGTGTGTGGTCGGAAACTGGTTGTTGCAGCACAGTTCTAGTTCTAGCAAAGATGGAGGCCTTCCTCCATATTGGTAGCAAGTTCCTGTTTATTATACATACATGTTTTACACGTCGATAACCTTAGTATTAAGGTAGATTAATAAATAAATAAACCAAAATCACACTCAATGTTTATGTGTTATTAAATAGTTGCAGTAATCACATGATTAGACCACTGACCTGACCATGAAAATATCTAAAAGATAAAAGACAAGTACCGGTGAGAATGATTATCAATAATCACCAATGAAGTTTAACAGTTAAAGGGACAATATCGTCACAATATACAAGGCATGCAATCAGAGTGCTAGTTTTAGATTAACACAGTGACTGAGAATAATACCCACATGATAAGGTCATATTACCATTGCTTTCAGTCACTGTGTTCTTCTTAAACTAGGACACCGATTCCACGCCCTGTGAATGAAATATCACAGATATCACAGATATCTAGTGGTTGTTCTATGATATATACCCAGAACAGAATACCAGAAAAAATGGTTCACTTGTTTTCCTTTGAAACTGGACACTTTAATTTTCGTACTACAGTGCCATTTGGACAGCCTCTTCATATTGAGCAGTGTGATAAAATAATTATAAGTTTATTTTTGCAATACTTTTAGCAACATGCAAAACAAATAGCCAAACTTTCAAAGATGTTTCCTATTCTCCATGTATTATTTTCAATTGACCCTTTACCAAATGTCAATTTTGTTTTATCCTGTAGACAGAAGACTCTTGCGTTTCGGCATTTTGTTTGAAGACCCATCCGTACAAAAAGTAAGAAATCACTCAGAGAAGTATACAATGGATGTCGTGCAGGGTATAGAAATGGTACTAAGTGTAGCCAAAGAGATCTTCGATATTGTACAGAAAGTTCAGTCTTTTAAGCATCGAAGTCGACGTCTGAGCAAACGTATCGAGGGGATAGTTCCAGCTATTGAGAAATTAGCCAGCAGTGAGAACAATGTTGTAGTTCGTCCCAGTGCACGTGGTCCAGGTGAAATTAAATTGTTCAGCAAAAATCTTGGTGAGCTGCTGCAACTCTTGGAGAAAGTCAGGGATTTCCTTGAGTCTCTTCAGAAGAAGAGCTTTGGTAAAAAATTGTTATACATGAATGAGATTGGAGGCAGGTTTGATGAGTACAATGAGCAGTTTGATGCCCTCGTTAAGGACACACATTTCAGTGTCTTAGTGGAGATGAGAGAAGTGATGTATGATCGACTTAAAGAGGACAAAGAGGATCAAAAGAAGGATATTGAGGAACTTATTATCATGATAGAGAAGTTGGACAACATAGAAAAAGGTAACATATTTCAACAGATTCACTTGGGTCTACCATTTCCAACCCCCCCCCCCCCCCAAATAAATAAATAAAAAATAAAAAATAAAAAATGATGCACAACACCACAAGTATTGTTTCTTTAATGATTAAATGTATGTATGCTAGATCTTTTGTGGATTTTGTGCTCGGTCCAAATAAAATATACATCTTCCTGAAAAAGCTTTAACCTGAATGGATGACTTAAACCTTTGAAGGTACATGTACATGTAAGGTACAATATTGGTAATGTTGGCAAACTGCTTAGCTATGAGTATGCTTACTCTCTTTGAATCAAGATATACATGTACATTGAAGGGACGGTACAACATTGGTAATGTTGGCAAAACTGCTTCTATGAGTATGCTTACTCTCTTTGAATCAAGATATACATTGAAGGGAAGGTACAACATTGGTAATGTTGGCAAAACTGCTTCTATGAGTATACTTACTCTCTTTGAATCAAGATATACATTGAAGGGAAGGTACAACATTGGTCATGTTGGCAAAACTGCTTCTATGAGTATGCTTACTCTCTTTGAATCAAGATATACATTGAAGGGAAGGTACAACATTGGTAATGTTGGCAAAACTGCTTCTATGAGTATGCTTACTCTCTTTAAAGGGACAATATTGTAATGGTCGGGTCTTACCCTGCCACTCTTATCACTACTAAGACAACCCGCTATATTAAACAGAATGCGGAAGTCTGATGTGTGATGTACGAGTCTAAAATCTGGGCATGAGGTTGTAAGTGAAGATGGTATATGATGGTGGAGAGAATGATGATGATGATGACGATGACGATGACGATGACGATGACGATGACGATGACGGTGACGGTGACGATGGTGATGGTGATGGTGACGGCGATGATGATGATGATGATGATGATGATGACGATGATGATGAGTTTTACAGAGTCAAGAATGAGTACTGACAAGATGATGACTAGGCGGCCGACTAAACCTGATAATAAAAGGTTACACTGAAACAAAAGGGTTTACTTTCAATTCAACCGGTATATGCTTCTTTATTAACTCTCTTCAATGTCTTCCATTCATTAGTTCTCTTAAATTTCTTCCATTTAATTAACCCTAACCGCCTAGGTATTCTGGCTAGGAACCTTCCTAAATCCTCCAAAATCCATCATTGCACTTTTGGAAACATGCCCTTATCTTCAAAATGCGCACCATGCATTTTCATTGATCTTTCATATTCGGCACTTATGGCCTGTACTTCTTGCCAGGTAGTAATTTTGCCCCATTTGAAGAGGTGAAAGTATCAGTTTCCAACAGTGCTGTATTTTTCCAAAAAAATGCCACTTGGAGGATATTGATGGATTTGGGGTGGTTAGGGTTAATGGGGATTCTATCTAAACTTGATGAGGGTCCCTACTAAATCAGTAATTCAAGGATCACGCACAGTGATGGATTATGCGTGACCGATCAATCAAGGACTTGTAGCATATGGTTGACGATGAATAGCAACAACATGTACGCACAGTACTCGTAGCTTAAGTGGCAGCCGCATACACACAGTGCAGGACGCACTGCGCCTTAGCTATTTCACTGGGTCATCAGTCCAAGTCATGAACTGGGCAATGAGCTGCTGCGCTGTGCACCTTTTATAGATTTCTGCAGCTCGCAATTTACAATGTGCGCATGGGCTTGCGACCAAAAGTGATTGGTCAAACTAGTAAACAATGCACGTGCGACCAAAAGTAATAGGTTAAGCTAGTAAACAAGATGTGCATGCGACCAAAAGTGATTGGTGCTTCACAGCTTGATCATGCATATTTAAGCCACTGTCTAAAATTAACATTAATTAACTCATTGATAAAGTTTAGTGAAGTTTCTCTACTGCAAGGTCAAAGTGCATGCCTTCATGTACAAAATGTAATACATTCTCATGGATACGAACTTGCTGTGTGAACACTGTACTTTACAATATGGCAAAACATTGACTTGCATTCTGTCATTCATTAAATCTGGAAGTATTCTTTATCTAAATAAACTAGGAATAAGTTAAATGCTCGCTGACAACACAGGTAAATGTAATTCTAGAGTAATTTTTAATTAAAGGATTGTTACATCAATTAATGTTATTCCAAAGACTTTACATGTTTAAGTACTGGTGTAATTAAGGCTACTGAGGCTCTAATAAATTTAGATTAAGAAATCAACACAGTATAGCTTAAGTTCAACTCTTGTTCAGTAAGATTTGCTTCTGGGGAAAAGCGATTTTCGCCACACTATCATCATGATCAATATAGCATGGAATCAGAGTGCTCGTTTTAGATTAAGTCAGTGACTTAATAATAATACCCCACATGATAAGGTCATATTACCATTGCTGCTGCATAAATGAGCCAGTAATTTTCAGTCACTGTGTTCATCTTAAACTAGGACACCGATTCCATGCCCTGTTGAAAGTTTGCTCTGATTGTTATGATAGTGTCCCTTTAAATCAAGATGTATCTCATCAATACTAACTATAGGACAGGATGTATCATGTAGGACAGGATGTTCACAAGTTTCACTTTTCCTAATATCATTAGTGGAAATACGTTTTGGGCCAATGTATCAGATTTCAATGTGTTAGGAAATCAAACCAGGAAGCAATTTCTTTCTGTCACACTAGTTGCATTTTATGCTCATGCAACTAGTACAGAGTTAAGATTTACCATGCTGACAAAAAGAACTGTGGATTGGATTTCTCCCATTTTTAATTAGCCATTTTCTTTTTTTATTATTTACAGGCCAAGATGAGATTAAAGACAAACTGGAGGAGATTAAGACACAATTTAATCAGTCCAGTAGAAAAGGTATACAAATTAGCTACACTTTTTACAACTCGGATGCCAGCTCTGACATGACCAAGAGTGAAGTAAACTGAACAACATTCATAAATCCCCTGATCAGTTAAGACAATCTGATTGGACGAAAAGTGGTCACTCCATTGGGGGTAAATTAAATAAAAGTGTGTTGCTTGGTTTTTACTGCAAAATAATGACCTGTTTTGTGCGTGGCCAAGGGTGATAGGACCTCACCTTTGACTCGGTCCTTATCGCCCTTGACCACGCCCACAATAAAATTTCACTATTTTACCATTACCATTAGGGCTGTGCATTTTCGATTAACTTGGTAACCGGATATTTGGATTTTTTTCCCAAAAATTGTGAAACAGATTCTGGAAACTCCAGAAGAAAGGAAATTTCATTGTTGTCAAAATCTTGTTGTCACAGATGAACACAATCTCAGCAGGGATCGCACACTGGTGGATAAAGTAAAAGACATTAAGCGCAATGAGCTTACAGAAAGAAGAGAAATATCTGCTGGTCAGTTTTGGAAAGTCTACGAGGCCAAACACATGAAGGAAACCATGGCTCTGAAAATCTTTCTGGATGGGTAGGGTGATATTAATAATCCTATGACTATGAGTTGCTGTGTACTGAATCAGGAAATGTGTATAAAAACCAACATGTACTGGTTCTCAGGTTTCTAAATAATGTTAGGTTTTCTTTCCTAGTCATAGTTAAATGGCAAATAATTTATCGGACAGTCCTTTTTAAAGCAGGCCTGTGATTTCTCAGGATTTTTTTTACAAATTTCCCTTTCCCTCAAAATTTTCTTGAAAGAAGAGAAGTAGCCACCAATGAAAGAAAGAAGTAGCCTGTATTATGTCCAAACCTCTAGTTTCTTGTTTGTGGGGATGTGGAGAGTCTGTAAATCTTCCAAAATTAAACATCCAGGAGGTTCAGGGGGCTTTGTCCTCTACACATAAGGAATATTTTTTGTTACCATTTTCAGATAAAAGAGGAATTTATTGTTAATTGCAAGTAACAAAATTGAAGACAAGTGATACGTTTTTTTTAATGGCAAACTTATATCCCTGTAGATGGAATTATGATGGATTTATTGTACAATGTCCAACTCTATACAGCAAGATTATTTCAAGACACATTTATCGTATCATCTTTAGCCATCAGTTACCAATCGGGTTCATTTATACATCTGTCGTTACATTTAATACTGTTTTTCTTTCCAGAGTGAATGTGGAGAAAGAGTTAATCCGTAAAGAAGCCAAAAATCTTCTCCACCTTGAATCAAGACACGTAGTTCGCCTGTGGGGTGTTTGCATCGAACAAAGTGAGTTTTTTTTTAGCATTTAAAGTCATTTTACTAAAAAGGTTGGATACCCGAAAGTCAGATTTGGCTTGGTACAATTTTTTTGAAAAATGTCCTTATGACCACAAGTGGTGAGTTACAGTCCTGTAAATTCTCCCTCCATTTACAGAATTCATATTTTACATGCTGTTCGTGCAGCTGTTCAACAAAACTGAGTGTGATTGGTCAATCAGGGAATGATATTGAGAGCTGTTGATTGGCTGATTGAGCTGTTGGTTTGGCTTTCATTTGGCTCTATATACCCCCTATAATTCGAGGGGGGGGGGGGTGCAATGCAATCATCCCCCAAATATGCTTCTCACATTTTACATCAGGTGTGTGATTTCTCAGGATTTTTCCTAATTTCAGGATTTTTTGTTTACAAATCTCCCTTTCTTGAAAGAAAGAAGTAGCCTGTATTGTGTCCAAACCTCTAGTTTCTTGTTTGTGGAGATGTGGAGAGTCTGTAAATCCTCCAAAATTAAACATCCAAGAGGTTCAGGGGGCTTTGTCCTCTAGACTAAAGGGAGACCCAGGCCTGCTACCCACAGGAGGTTCAGGGGGCTTTGTCCTCTAGTCTAAAGGGAGACCCAGCCCCGCTACCCATTTGTCAGGATTTTTTACTTTTGTGAAATAGGCTTGGGTGATGACACGATAATATCGAATACCGTGATATTTTTATTTATTCGATTATGATATCGAGAACTTTTCAAATTATCGAGATATCGCGTGAAAATATCGCGATGAAAAAAATATATCGCGATTAAAAAAAATCCTCGATTGTCAGTCGGGTCAGAAATTCCATGGAAAAAACTTAGGGAAGTCTTTTTAGCTTTCGAACCACTTCTGTGGTAAGCCAATTGTCAGATCACAAAGGAGCCGCCTGACAGGGCGTTGTTTAAATCCACCGCCAGTGGGATTGAATTGGGTATTTGATCCAACAATGTGTAGACAATGTTTACATCTCACTGTCTATCCATGGTGGTCTATGACTCTGGCTGGCACACCACGTGCGAGTACATTATATCATGCATATTTAAATATTTGCAGAATATGGGCGTTACCTTAAAAATCGAAAACAAAATAACATTTGCAGCAACTGCAGGTGCTCTGTACTCACATTAGTCATGAAATAAATCAAAGCATGGATCGGCAGCGGCTCAATCAAAGTTGGGGGATTAGGACACTATTCTATTATACCATACTGGGACTCTTGTCTAGTGACAAAACACGTACACGTACTCTTGATAACGATTAACGTTTATTTAAAATAGTGGAGTACAATCCAAGTGCAAATTGCGTGTCACAATCACATGGTGTAAACATAGTCACGTGTTTATACTATATACTATAATACAGTGGAATGCGAATCACGTGAAGTCGGGCTGATGATTTGATTGGGACGCACGACGCAGTAACCGTCCCACAATTATTATGCAAACGAATTTGCCAATGGCCATGGTGCACTCGTGAACGGCGCGATTGCACAGGTCTCTCAGATAAGCACTGGCAATTTATTGTGACGCTTGTAGATGGGTACATCCTTGTTATTATCGGCTTTAAAGCACTCATGCGTGAAAACAAAATAATTGTGATATTATCGAAAATCGCAATATACGTTTGACGATATATCGTGTATGAAAAAAATCGATATCGCCCAAGCCTTTTGTGAAATTCCACCCCAGTTACGTGAAATTCTACCATATTTTCACATCAATTATCTGCACTCTTTTAAAGAAGTTAGGACTCTTCATAATTTTTCATGATTTTATGTTTAAGAATATAACCCACATTGCATCACAGGGCATGTATAGAACCCTAAAGCTTCTGGGGCCCTTTGGTGGGCCCTGGACCATTCTCTTTTTTGGCTTCGGGTTGGGTGCTCACCTGACTTCATCCCCTGCATGTTTACAATGGATTTAAGCCCTTCATTGAAATTGAAACTAATTGTGAGGACCTCTCTTTTAAAGAGCCTTATATGATTGTGTTTGAGTACATGGAGCGAGGTAACCTTCGTGATGTTCTTGATAAAGTCAGCGCGAACGATCTACCGTGGCAGAGACGCATTCAGATGGCATTGGATGGCTCACTCGGCCTGTACCGCATCCACCACATGCCGCGTCCCATGCTGCACCGCGATTTGGCAAGCAGCAAGTTCCTGGTGAACAGCAACTGGGAAGTGAAGGTATTTTGCACTTCACCATCATTAGACATTTCTTTTGCTGTATCCACTATGAACAACTTCACCATGAAAATACCTTGAAAATCCGGTTTGCCTTGAAATAACAGTTGACCATAATTTCACTGTGTCTCTTCCTCTCAAATATTGGCAATAATGTTCACGGTGATTTCACAGCAAATTCACGGCGCCTTTGAGAATTAATGAGCTGCCCCAAAACTGCCACGAGAAGTTCATGGCATTTTCACAGTGTTTTCACAGCGAAGGAATCCCAAGAGTATTTCATGGCATTTTCACGGTGTTGTGTCGTCGTGAAATTGCCGTGAACTATTTATTTCACGGTAAAGTGGATTTTCAGGGCATTTTCAGGATAAAGTTATTCATAGTGATCACAGCCATAGTTTTAAACTTTGCCATCCGGTGATTGAAAACACTGATAAAGCAAAAAACATTAAAAAAAAGATAAAATGAAGGTACATCTCTCTTAAATATTAAGAGTGTTAAATATTTCAATTTTGGGAACAATCTGTTGCCAAATACAATTGAAATTTTTGCTCAATGATGGCCGTCCATATAAAATGACACATTAAACAATTGTGTATCAAGTTGAACCTGATTTCCGAGTTCTCACTTTCAAGTCTCAAGTCATGAAGTCATGAACTGAGTTTGGAAAGTTCAGTCCGAGTTACAAGTCCTTTTAAAGTTAAACTTTAGCAAAAAAAAACAAATATTGGATTCAGAGGACAATTTTTTCCCCCTTACTGTGGCAATCCATAATCTTCTCAGAACCAGTACATGTACAACTCATTATAGAGATATAACATGATGACACTGCAAAGCTTCCTTTTACCAGACATGTGATTTCTCAGGATTTTTTCTGATTTCAGGATTTTTTATAAATCTCCCTTTGCCTCCAAGGAAAGATAGAAGTAGCCTGTACATGTATTGTGTCCAAACTGCTAGTTTCTTGTTTGTGGGGATGTGGAGAGTCTGTAAATCCTCCAAAATTAAACATCCAGGAGGTTCAGGGGGTTTTGTCCTCTAGACCAAAGGGAGACCCAGGCCCACTACCCATTTTTCAGGATTTTTTACTTTTGTCAAATCACACCCTTGTTTTACTGATTATCATTTTGTTGATCCTTGCAATCATTCTTTTTACGATTGAATGATTTTATTTTTATACTGACTCCCTATAGATTTCAGATGTTGGGTTCGCAGAAACGCAATCATCTATCTTGAAAAAGTCTAAACTGACGAGGTCGGGCAAATCAAACCTTCACTACCTTTGCCCTCAGCGTCTTGATGATGCCAACTTCAAACCTCTTCAACCTTCCGAAGTGTACAGGTGCGTGTATACATGCCAGTATCTACTCCGTGCATGAGCTGTTTGAGGGCGCATGTTTTATATCAACATTAGTGCAATGATAGCATGTTGTGTTTTATAGTGTATTTCGCAGCTGATGTGCTTGTATGCGCACAATTTCTGTAGAGAATATTTGCTGGCAGAAGTAGGCACACTCGAAGTACCTTTATAGACATGCACTCACTTGACATCAAAGTGCCCTATTATCATGAAACTGGGTGTACTTTCACCACTAGAGGGCTACAATGTGCACAGAGTGATTAGGATTGAGGATTGAATGACATGGAAAATGGAGGGTGGTGGTGTGGGGGGTGGGTGAGGAAAGGGTTCTAAAAATCCACTAGTGTTATTTTTGAAAATTATCTTTTTGTAAAATAAAGATAATTTCAATTTGCTGAAATAGTAATTATTATGTTTGTTTAGACTGGATCAAGTATTGAGGTATCCCTGTGGATTGATCATTTCTAGTTTTCATTTTCATGTTTTAATTCCCCCACGCCTTCCCTCCATCATCATAGGTGGGTTGGGGGGAGGGGGAAGACACAGGGGGCCATGCCCCACTTTTGCCATCACCAAGGCAGACAAAAAGGCAAAACCTCAGTATTAATAATGTACCTGTATTGACACTGCCAACCATCAGGTTGAATAGCTCAGCTACTTAATTAACCCTCCTACTATACATCTGCACTTTAGTGGCTATATAGTGGTCAAAATCAGTCAACTGCCTATTTTGACTGTTGACCCAAATATGCACACAGGGGCATTTTGACCACCCTGAACAATAGCAGAAGATGCTTTTACCAGTAAAAAACGGTCGACTCATTTTGACCTGTAAAATGTGCTTACTACACGTAAGGTTTGACAGTGTTTTGTGCACTAGATATACTTTAGCAAGCAACATTTTGACTGATTTTGACCCTTGTAGTAGTAGTAGTAGGAGGGTTAATACAGTGCTGGTACAGTCATTTGGAGGTTCAAATCTCACTTCAGACAGTTTTTCTTTGTTATTTTTTTACAGTTATGGCATCATTATGTGGGAGATCGCGACAGGACTACAGCCATACAAAGGTAAAGAATGTTTTAGTGGTCTAAATTTCCTAAAATATCTCAGTTCGTGATATCATTTTGAAGTATAATTTAAATTACCATGTTTACGCTGATGACACGCAGCTTTACATTACTTTTAAATCCTCTCAAGAACCTGCCGATTCCTGCATACAACACTGGAGAAATGTATACAAGAGATTCGAAGTTGGATGAGACAAAACTTCCTGAAATTGAACGATGAAAAAACAGAATTTGTTCTATTTGGATCACGTCAGCAATTGTCTAAAGTTACTCTTCCATTTATTACAATTGGTGACTCGCAGATAACCCCCTCATTACATGCACGTAATTTGGGTGTTATATTTGACTTGACAATGACTTTAAAACCACATATCTCCAACATTGTTCGCATATCATCATTTCATATCAGAAATATAAGCCGAATTAGGAAATACTTGAATAAAAGTGCTGCTGAACAAATTATACATGCATTTGTCACATCACGGCTCGATAACGGGAATGCTCTCCTCAGTTTACGGTCTTCCGCAGAATCAAATATCTCGTCTTCAGCACATACAAAACACAGCAGCTCGTGTTGTGACTTTGTCCAGAAAGTCATGCCATATCACGCCAATCTTGAAAGAACTGCACTGGCTTCCTGTTTCACAGAGAATTGTTTTTAAACTTATGCTAATTGTTCACAAATCTTTTAATAACATTGCTCCAATTTATATTTCTGAACTACTTAAAGTCTACACTCCATCACGCAATTTGCGCTCCAGCAACATGTCACTCCTCAAGGAACCAACTTCAAAACGGAACTGGGGTGATAGGTCGTTTTCTGTCGCAGCTCCGAGACTCTGGAATCATCTTCCAACTAAACTCAAATCTTGTCATAGAATAACCAGATTCAAGTCGATGCTTAAAACTCATCTTATGTCATAACTCTTCAAAGATGATGTATATTTGTAATTGCATTGTAGGTACATGTATCTCGGTACATAATTTGTTTTCCTTATGCTATCATTGTATATTGTTTGTATTAATGTTTTTTCTTTGTTTCCGCGCCTTGAGCGCCCAGCAGGGTGGATATGTGCGCGCTAAAAATCTTTATTATTATTATTATTAGTTATTTAACCTTGGACAATCCTGGTTTTTGAAAAGGCTCTGTCAGTATCCAAAAGCAGGAGCAAGGAAAAACAGAGTTGAAATACTCACATTCAGAAACAAAATTGGATAGCTGACTTTTCAGGATGTTATTGTTCTGTAAAAGATCATGTTTTTGTTTTAATTAATTAATTATCATTCATAAATGTCCAAGATAATTTAGACAATCTGATTGGACAAAACAGTGAAACGAAATGTGAATTAGGGAGGAGGGCCAAAGTCATTGTACAACCAAGCCTTTGAGAAGCCCGACCAGGCCCAGGCTTTACCCAGGCCCAGAGGCCTATATAATCATCTAGCTGAGCACAAAAGACCCTTTACTAATGAATAGATGTCTAATGTTTTTTAGACAACTGCGGCCATTATAATGAGCTCGACTTGGCTGGGCTTAGGCTGCCAGGTAGCCTGGGCCTGACCGGGCTTCTCAAAGGCTTGGCTGTATCATGACTTTGGCCCTCCTCCCTTAATGGTAGGTAAAAAATGGCTGCCTATTCAGTGATAATAACCGGCCAGCGAGTATGCCCATCATCATTCTGACAACTGTTTATAAGGCCCGTGATGTGGGATTGAACACATGAATGTCAGAATGTAGAAGTTTGCATTCACATTACACAGACTCACAGGCTTAATTGGCAAAGTGACCAATACCACATTGGTCACTATGCCAACTTAATTCGGGATTGGTCACTATGGCAAATTAGGGACGATTAATGAAAACATGAGTGTTACATTTTGAAATTATATAACTGTAATTATTTTTATAAAATTTTACTTTCTTTCTTAGGTTATACGGACAGTGATATCGATGACTTTGTTCTTGTCAAAAAGAATAAGTTACCACTGCCCGCTGACTGTCCTGATGGTTTCAAAACGCTGATTGACAAGTGTCGTGAGTTTGAGCCTATTGATAGACCAACAGCTGGTGGTAAGTTACAAACTTAGAAGGGAAGTGAGGAAAGAGTGAGGGCAGAAAATGGGAGGTCTGATGAATAAGACAAAATGGATGGACCAACAGAACAGGTGAGGTGTCGTGGCCGAGCGGTCTAGCTTACCGGATTCAAGTTCTGGTGTTAGCAACATGATGTGGGTTCGAATCACGGCCGTGACACTTGTGTCCTTGAGCAAGACACTTAATCATAATTGCTTCTCTCCACCCAGGGGTTAAATGGGTACCTGTGAAGGCAGAGTTGGTTTGCTCTATATGCGCTAGAAATGGCAGCAATTGAGCTGTATACTCCCCAGGGAGCTGAGATGGTTTCAGGAATGATTTATGAGCCTTATGAGCAGGGATAATAATATAATGCGCCTTGAGCACCACTTAGTTGGTGGATACGTGCGCTATATAAATCCACACATTATTATTATTATTATTATTATTATGAAAATTGACCATACCTATTTTGAGTGCCCCGTCCCTTTTTTGGGAGTGTGCCCCCCATGTTGTTTTAGAGACCCTGGATCTGCCCCTGGATAGAATCAATTGAATCAGTTAAATCTAAATCACCCAGTCCCTGGTTAGAATCATTTGAATCAGTTAAATCTAAATCACCTAGTCCCTGGATAGAATCATTTGAATCAGTTAAATCCAAATCACTCAATAAACATACATTCCAAACTTATATGATTCTAAGATGTCTTCTTGTTTTGCGTCAACAGAAATAGTGGACCATCTACAAAACTTGAGATGTAAGTACATTCTGTGTGTTTTCTATGATTATATTAGCAATTCTCTGGTAATAGTGAGTGTGGGTTTGTGGAATTTGGCCAAGTTTAATTCAACAATTAGCAGGTTGACTTGAGCTTGTAATGTTTCATGCAATAAATTATTGACGAGAAAAACATCAGATCCACCGTTCTTGGATAGCAAACTTTTAAATCCGTAATTTGTCATGAGTGTGCACAACAGAATTACTGGCATCCAGCTTCACAAGAGCTGGTAGTAATTAATAACATTGTTTCTTTATAGGGCCTATAAACAAACCTCATTGCATAAAAATGCATAGCGCCCTCTTTTGGCGACTGAAGATATGACAATAAAAAAGTACCATTAAATTTGGTGTACACATGTCTTTTAGCTTTAAAGTAATCATTCAATATATCTTATTTATTTTATTGCATAATTCTTACATTCTTCTTTTATTGACTTTTCCACAGCTTCCATGGAGGCTTCCAGGGGTGTAACATGGGAGTAACATGGGTGTAATATGGGTGTAATATGGGTGTAACATGGGTGTAACATGGGTGTAACATGGGTGTAACATGGGTGTAACATGGGTGTAATATGGGTGTAATATGGGTGTAACATGGGTGTAACATGGGTGTAACATCATGTTATAGGACACCGGAAAGGTTGACAAGGGCAATACATATGGACTGAGCTTATGGCTTACAAGGGATTCCTTGTAAAAGGCACATGAATTTCCTGCATGTGGAATCTTGTCTTCCAGAAAATATGCACCAGTTTTTGTTATCCATGTAGGTTATTAATGTACTAAAAGTTAATTAGATTTATTATAATTATTATTATAACAGCTTATTGTTAAAGACCAATATCCTAAAATTAGTTTTAATAGTCTCCATTAGTTTTTAGGAGAATATTAAATGCATTATTAATGTGTACTAAATATGAATTATTCTAATTGATTTGGGATTAAAGACACTTATATGCAATATTGGTAACCTCAAATAACATAATTTGGTATTAATACATGAATTAGTGATGCAAATATGTATTTTTTACATTTATAATTAATCTTTGTTAGCAATTATATGCTTGTAATTATGTATTGTAATTGTTAAAGGGGTTACACCATTGGTAATTACCACGCCCAACGGCCAATTCCCCCAGGTGCTATTATAACAGCTTATTGTTAAAGACCAATATCCTAAAATTAGTTTAGTCTCCATTAGTTTTTTTGAAGGTACAACATGAATCTTCTATATGTGGAATCTAATAGTAGATTATTAGATGCATTATTAATGTGTACTAAATATGAATTGCATTTATTACAATTATTATTATAACAAATTATTGTTAAAGACCAATATCATGAATTAAGTTTATATTTGTGAAAATAATCGATATACTTTATTGAATATCTATAGTATGCTATGGCAATATTAACTCCAAATTTAGAGGAAAATACAGAGAATACAAAATAATTGCCTCCACAACTTAACAAAATTTATTCTAATTGATTTGAGATTAAAGACACTTATATGCAATATTGGTAACCTCAAATAACATAATTTGGCATTAATACATGAATTAGTGATGCAAATATGTATTTTTAAAATTTATAATTAATCTTTGTTAGTGTCGTGGCCGAGCGGTCTAGCGCACCGAACTCAAGTTCTGGTGTTGCCAGCAGCAGGGTGTGAGTTCGAGCCCCGGTCGTGACACTTGTGTCCTTGAGCAAGGTACTTAACCATAATTGCTTCGTCCTTCGGATGGGACGTAAAGCCGTACGCCCCGTGTGTTGTGTAATGCACGTAAAAAAGAATGCGCCTTGAGCACCACTTAGTTGGTGGATACGTGCGCTATATAAGTCCATACATTATTATTATTATTATTAATTATTCAGTGCTATATACACACGTCGGTGTAGGGCCAAATTAAATCAATTGAATTGCAAAACAAAAACATAAAAACAGTTTTTCGTCATTTCCTCAAAAAACGTGAACAAACTTTTAAATCCGTAATTTGTCATGAGTGTGCACAACAGAATTACTTTTGTGATGGAACTTTCACATGTTAGTTTTTATGATCAATTTCTTGATCTAGAAGGTTAAAATTAGGGGCGGATCTAGTGTTTGGTAAAAGGGGGCACATGGCAAAAAGGGGAGCATTGCAAAGGGGGAAGGGTAACAAACAATGTATGGTAATTGGTAAATGTACATGCACAGCGAAAAAGAGAGGGAGATACACACGCCTCCCGTCGATCCGCCCAAAGTTGAAACGAACGAACGCTATCAAAATGATATTGTTCCTTCCTTTAATGTGGGACGCATGTGTGATCAAAAGATAACCGTCCCTGAGATTTCACAAAAGATATTGGGATAGCGTATGCGCTGAACTGAGTTAACTCATTTTAGTTCATCACTTGAAGTCTGCTGCTGGTTGATGGAAGAGTTCTACAGGTAAATTGTATGCATTTCTTTGAATTTTTTCGTTATTCTAACATAAGCATAACTGGTTGATTTTCAAGATAACTTTTGCTCTCAAGTTATGCGATTTACAACATATACTACTCAAAACAATTTAGGGAACAACGGATTTTTAACATGAAATGTTCCATGAACCGCGATTTTCATTTGCAACCCCTTTTCTCTTTCAGTAGTCATGTCATAAAATGTGTAATCACTACATGCATCCTTTATCATCTGTTTCATTGTGCAGTTGTTTCTCATCAATTCTGTGAAACACTGTGTTTATCTGAAATAAATGATCTTGCTTTATAACTGAGATTATTCCGGTGTTCCCTAAATTGTTTTGAGTAGTATATTTTGTAGTGCAGTAGACCATATTGTTTTGAACACTGGTGTATACTGGTGAAGTACTGGTGTACACGTACCAATATAACGAATAATAGAAAATACTAAATTAAAGTACCAAGTTTGTACTTTTTTGTTTTCCATAAAGGCCGATTTTGTTTTCCTGTAACGGCAGAATGCATGAAGAACATTTGGCTACATTTAAAATGAATATAATTTGTTTTAAATATTATGTTGGATTGTAATAACTCGTGCATAATGGTAAATTGAAGAATGCTATATTTACTTAGATGTGTGGTCTTGCGCTATATAGCAAGTATTTTTAAGTGGCAATTTAAAAAAAGTTCTTAATACAGCTCTCTTTAAGACCTTAATTTGCATAAGAAAAAATCATAAATCAAACAGACGAACAGACCGTCATACATGCAGACCGACAAAAATAAACACAGACATCAGCAGATAGCAACATAAGTGATACATACATGGAGTGTCGTGGCCGAGCGGTCTAGCGCACCGAACTCAAGTTCTGGTGTTGCCAGCAGCAGGGTGTGGGTTCGAGCCCCGGTCGTGACACTTGTGTCCTTGAGCAAGGTACTTAACCATAATTGCTTCGTCCTTACTCCTTCGCATGGGACGTAAAGCCGTAGGTCCCGTGTGTTGTGTAATGCACTTAAAAAAAGAATGCGCCTTGAGCACCACTTAGTTGGTGAATACGTGCGCTATATAAGTCCACACATTATTATTATTATTATTATTATGAAATGCACTAGAAATGACGGACATTTTGGATGACTTCAGCTCTGATTACAACGACCTAGGCAATAACTATAATTCTTAAAATTAATTGTCTTTCCAAACAGTTTCAATATAAAAGAGTGAAGTTGCTGTTGCTGTGATTTTGCTTCGTATTGGTGCAGTTGGTTTCCACAATCTTGCGTTGTGCGTAGAAGTTAGTACAGTACGTTTATTACACATGTACAACCACTTAAATGAAAGGAGACTTTTAACTGATCAGGAAAAGATGCAAAAAGAGGAACAAAACCAGGAAAAATGGCAAAAAGAGCTGGAAAACGGGCAACAAAAGTGGAGAAAGAGGCAGCAAGAGCAGGAAAAGTGGCACAAAATGCAGAAAAAGTGGCAAAAGACGCAGGAAAAGTGTCAACAAGAACAGGAAAACGGGCAAACAGAGAAGAAAAAGTGTCGTTTAGGTATTCAAGGTATGTCATTTCCATTTCTTGTCATTTCCTGCACTGGTATCTTGTGTTTTCAAAGATGGTGAAAAAAAACATTCAAGTCCAGGGGCGTAGCGAAGGCATTTTCTTTGGGGGGTGTGGAAGCCAATTTGCCGACTGACATCAGTAGTGTAGCAAGGAGTTTTCAGAGGGGGGGGGGGGGGCAAACATTTTTTGTGGGTAAATTTACCGACACAACACTAATATGACCAGACTGTTTTACCCCCAAAATGGACAATCTCTATAGGCTATAGGCCAAAAAAAGTAATCGGTTTCTGGCCATCGGTTGGGTTCAAAATCGGTGCGGTGACGCGCTTTTTTCGGCCATCTTTTTTTTTTCAACAGGGAAATACGTGATACATTGTATACGCGGGGACCAAATTTCCCATATACAAAGTATGGTGGCCAGCGGCGTAGCCTGGGGGGCACGTGCCCCCCCCACAAATTTTCAGTGCTCCCCCAGGTGCCCCCCCACGAAAAATCCTCATAGTGCCCCAAGAAATAGAAAAGGGAAAAAACCCATACCCCTGGGCCCCCCCACTGAAAACCAATGCCCCCCCCTGTGCCCCCTCCCCCCACTGAAAAAGTCCTGGCTACTCCGCTGATGTTTGGCTAAGAGAGGCTAAAACAACTGATATCACACCCCACACCCCCGCTCGCTACGACCCTGTTCACGTCTGCTTATGATATCCCCATTAATCATTAATTGTTAAAAGTATTTAGTTCAAATGATAGCACCATTTACCAAATAACTCACAAAAGAATAATTGTGCTCTGCCGTTTATAGCCTATAGATTGTCAGTAGTTTATACATGGGTGTAACAGAATAAGACGAAACTCACAAACACACACACTTTAAATTTGGCAAATTCTACTCATCTGCTTAGGCAAACTTGATCATTTGAATTGAAATTAAAGTATCGGACATGTGGAGAGAGTTAGAAACGTTGGGTACTTTTCACCTTTAATGTTTCAGCAGGACCGGAGGATAATGAAAACACCGCCCGCCAATGTAATTTTCACGAAATGAATACAAAACTATAATCACGTACTGGTCCCCAGCTTCTGCCGCCAGTGGATACAACCTTTAATAACAAGTGTTGAAGATCTAAATGCATGTGTAAATTTACTTATATTTTTCTCAAATTAGGAAGATTTGGGCATTACAGATGCCATGCAGGATTTAGTTGTCGGAGATCAGGGAGAGTTTCACCCGAAGTTCACGAATAGTTCTACGTAAGGCTATACTCAAGACAACATAATGGAAACATCAACGCCTGGACACTTGACGGCTGTGTCATCTGTCTGCTATACCTAACAACCATAAGATGCCTGGACACTTGACGGCCGTGTCATCTGTCATTTTTATCTCATATAATTTTATTGCTATCCAAATACATTTAGGAAAAGTCAAAATATTCTCAAAGTGACATCACGTCACGTCACTCACCCAGTTCTGCCTCAAGTGACTTGCTTCACGAGCAGATTACTAGTCAGATTAGAGTCAGAGCTGGATCGACCTGGGAAGCTAATCAATCGCACCCAAAGTTTGTCAACCGGTGGTTGAAAAACTACAGGCGGCTGGCAGGATTGGAGGATTGTAGGTCACGCGGCATTAATCAATCAAGCCATTACATGATATACGTCACAAACCGTGTATTTTGGTTCCATTCACCGTGCATTTTGTTCCATCCCATTTGATCTTTTGCACGCTAGACCACATCATGTGTTATAATTATACACAGCAGTACTACTTGGATGTTATATAAAACAAATAATGAATGTTTTGCGTTCGAATGTTTCATTCGTTGAAAGTATATTCTCATGAAAATATTCTCACCATTGCACTCATAAACATTCATTATTTGTATAATAACAATTCAGTGTATTTATTACTATTTCATTATTGAAAAATACTGATAAAGCAACATACATTACCATTAACAAAATGAAGATATATATCCATCTTACATACTTAAGGCGAATTTGTATTTATTATTTTTTTTAATTATTATATATTTATTTATTAGGTGTTCGGGTATGTACCCGAAACACCTATTGTTTTTGTTCGGTTTTTTTTTTTTTTTTTAGGTGTTCGGGTATATGCCCGAAACACCTCTTGTTTTTGTTCGGTTTTTTTATTTTTTTATTTTTTTTTACTTCTTCTCCCCCATCTTGTCCGCAAACAAAAACATACTTGCAAACTTCACATGAACTTGAAACTTGGCATGTACTTAGAACTTAACAAGTAGATGAAACTCCAGTTGTGAGTGACCCCGATTTGACCTTACTTCCTGTCCAAACCGGAAGTCAAAGTTTAATATTTAAAAAAATCATATCTCAACAACCACAACAGGTAAATGGACATTTTTTGCACTATTGTATAGATTGTTAATTGTCGAAAAATATTTACAAAAACATGACCCCAATTTGACCTTACTTCCTGTCCAAACCGGAAGTCAAAGTTTAACATTTAAAAAAAATCATATCTCAACAACCACAAGAGGTAAATTCACAATTTTTGTACCATTGTACAGATCGTTAATTGTCAAAAATATTTACACAAAGGTGACCCCAATTTGACCTTACTTCCTGTCCAAACCGGAAGTCAAAGTTTAATATTTAAAAAAAATAATATCTCAACAACCACCAGAGGTAAATTCACAATTTTTGTACCATTATACAGATTGTTAATTGTCGAAAAATATTTACACAAAGGTGACCCCAATTTGACCTTACTTCCTGTCCAAACCGGAAGTCAAAGTTTAACATTTAAAAAAATCATATCTCAACAACCACAAGAGGTAAATTCACAATTTTTGTACCATTATACAGATTGTTAATTGTCGAAAAATATTTACACAAAGGTGACCCCAATTTGACCTTACTTCCTGTCCAAACTGGAAGTCAAAGTTTAATATTTTCAAAACATCATATCTCAACAACCACAAGAGGTAAATTCACAAATTTTGTACCATTATACAGATCGTTAATTGTCAAAAAATATTTATACCCCAATTTGACCTTACTTCCTGTCCAAACCGGAAGTGAAAGTTTAATATTTAAAAAAATCATATCTCAACAACCACAGGAGGTAAATTGACATTGTTGTACCATTGTACAGATTGTTAATTGTCAAAAGTATTTACACAAAGGTAATCCCAATTTGACCTTACTTCCTGTCCAAACCGGAAGTCAAAGTTTAATATTAAAATAATTTCTAAATTCAGTATTGTATTGTATTCAAATAAACTTCTCGCGAGAACTTCAACAGACGTTAACATTTGACTTCTCCAACACTTCGAATTGATGACGTAACCATTTTAACTTCAACCGAACACCTTGTTTTTGTTGTGACAAAAACTTATATCTAGTTTATTTATTTATTTTTGTAACGATTCTGCCCATTTAAAATGGTAATATATCTCATGATAATTGTATACTCTATGTTAATGGACTTATAATTTTTCTACCTGAAAAATACAAACTTATTGTTCAAAGTGAAAAACCTTTTCCTGGCAACCGTTAATACTATAATGGAGCCAGGGATAGCACACGCGAACCAGTGAATCCAGTGATATGCTAACTTTTTACGTCACAACCGGTGGCACCGGTGGTTGAACAACTATGGGCGGCTGCCAGTGCAAAATAAAGCAGTAACTATTAATTTTTTTGTAATACCGTGCATTTATTAAAAACACTGATAAATCAACATACATATTACCTAAACAAAATGAAGATATAAACCCATGTTACATACTTCAGGCGACAAAATATTAATTTTGGGTAGTCTGTTGCCAACCACAATTTTGCTCAATGATGGCCGTCCATACAAAATGGCGTTCCACGTATCAACACAGCAGAAGTTTTGTTTGCATGCGCCCTCATTCAGCCATGAACTGGGGATTATGTTCTTTGAAATGATTGGAGTACAGTACTTTTTGTAGTGCATCAAACAAATTAAAAATAATAATGCACTCTCATTCTCGATTGTACTGTAAACAAATACTAAGTCGTTAAAATGTTAAACAATTAATAACAATTTATATGGTATATCTGTATGATATTGTTTGCAGTGAGTGTTTTTGCATTTTTACCCAGATACTAAAAAGCGCCTTCTTTATAGTGATTTGGTTCGCTTTCGCACAATCTTGTCCGTTTGTTGGGATGCATTAACCGTTCGGGTCATCTCAGGTTACAGTGTCACCAGGGTGGGGCTTTGCACTAAGTAAATGAATAACGTGAACCTTATTCAACAAATGTGTTTGTCTTGCTGACGTCAGTTAGGTCCTATGGTAACAGGACAACACAATACCATTCATCAAACATAGCTTAGTAACCTGGATTTCCCCGAAGTTCTCAAAACTTTTGAAAAACACTCACAATCTTAGGTATTGTATGCTATTTTATGTTTGTATAGTTTCTGTTTTTGGATCGATTGATTCGACAAACCATTTGTAAACCAATAAATAGTAAGATTTATATTGGTAAATATTAAAAGATGAATATTTTATAGTATATGTACATGTTTATTATTACATTTCAGCTTTTGACAGATTGCAATGCCTTCCTGTAGATAGTCAATTCAATTATACATAACAGCAAAAGAAACGTCACCCCCTAAATTTTGTTAAGTAATTATATTATTAAACATAATAAATATACAATGTTGTGGGATGGTTGGCTGCCAGGTCAACCAAATTTGCCACATTGTGTTCGTGTTACACTCCATACTCATAATATTATTCATTAAACAAATTATATTAATTATAAAATGAAAATAATAAATATTTTTAGGGGTGACGTTTCTTTTGCTGTCATGTATATAAATCAGTCTTGTCGCCAAATATGTGGATTTTCTCCTTAGTGTCTATTATTAGTACATGACGTAACCAATAAGTTTCAGTGTCGCTCACAGAATTTATTTTTGGAAAAAGCACGCAATATTCTTGTTTTTGAAAACACGAACGTCGTATGCACTTTAACAAGGATTTAATACGTATTGACTTGGGAAATAATACTTTTATTTACTAAAATGATACTACCTCGGACAAGAAAGACTCAATAAATATTTGCTACCATCAAGTTTAGCACAATTATTGCTTATATTAAACTGTGATTATGACTGAAATACTCAGAAAATTGTTATGAAATCGTATAAATAAAAACAAAATTGTCGATATATTGTATACAATTTTCACTATGATGTCTGAGATACTTGATTTAGAAAAATGTTTTTTTCAAAACCAATAGTGTAACCTAAAGAAAATAGGTATGTAATTGTGCAAATCAAATAATATCCCTCACGGTGAAGCTGAAAAAATTGTCCTAATGTTAAAGTTCATTACACTGTAGATGTATACTTTGCACTATATTGATTGGTTAACTTGGCCATTTGAATTGAAATTCAAGAATCAGATAAGTTGAGAGAGCTAGAAAGATTCGGTCCTTTTCATTTTTAATGTTTGAGCAGTACCGGAGGACAGGCCTACTGAAAACAACTGCCACTGTGCGGGATGGTTGTGTTGCGGACGCTTTACAGCTGCAGTCTCTCCCGAGCCTCTCAGTTGTTAGCTCTGCACAACGGGCTGCTCAAGACAAAACAATAGAAACATCCATCAACTCTCCGACACCTGGCGGCCGCTTCATGGCCTGGGAATATACTCAAGAACCATGAGGTAACTGTGACTTCAGTGACTAGATCTAAAAACTCTAACATCACTGTCACTGCTTCCTGCATATTATACTTTACTTCAAAACTTCTTTGCACTGCCTTCACTTTTCAGTGTAAAAATACTCTGGATGTTTAAAAATCTCATAATATATTGCTAATTATTATTTTTTCATTTATTGATTTCACAGGTAGAAAAACAAATAAACACAAATTTACATTAAATTAACAGAAACAGAAACAAAGGTAGCACCCCTGTAGGATTACAAAAAAGTAAACAAAATTACTGTCGAGTAAATACAATGGGTTGTATGAATAAACATGAATAAATAAATAAATAGTAAATACTAGGAAGTATTAACCAAAATTAGAAACATATCCATATGACTCATACGGGCAAAGTTATGTTCCAATAACCTTCATATTTGATAATCTTTTTACAAGGAAATCCACAATCAGAGAAACACTCCTAGGGCAACAAAATAATTGATCATAAATATAACTATTTACTTTAAACATAGAGTACAACAATAAGATGAATTATTTTGGAACAAACTTGATAATAAAATAAGGCTAAAATAAATCTCTCGTTATTCTCGTATGTTGCTTAGTTTCTTTGTGAAATAACCTGTCTCAAAATGGAGAAAGGTAAATTAATATTTCCTTAGATCACTATAAACAATTACTTGAACAGGTGTAGGCCTACATGTATTATCAATTTATTTATATTTATTCTTTGGTAGTGCATCGTTTGCAGTGAATGTTTTTGAACTGTTCTTCAGAACCTAAATCAAGCAATTCATGGTAACGTTTTTTTTTTTAAATTTCAACCGGTTTGTCAATAGTTAATTTCTTTATATATTAGTGGAACCAAATGAGTTTATTGCTGTGGAACACGTTTGCTATAGGCCTATTATGCTTGTAGTTTCTGTTTTGGATTGATTCGACACACCATTTGTAAACCAATGAATGAAAATAAATTTATATTGATAGAGCTAAATATTTTATAGTACATGTGTGCATGTTTACCATTGCATTTTAGCTTTTAGAGTGATAGAGTGATTATATTAACAGCAATAGTCAATGCCCGGATGTAGACATAGATTCCAGTCAATTCAACTAACCTTGATAATTATTTACTCATTACGAGTTCATGTAATTAGTTTCCTTGAATCAAGATGTAAAATCAAACAACCAGCTTATAACAGTTTCAGCTCAATACCGAGTTTAAGTCATGAGAAAAGGGTGAAAAAGTATTCACACTTTTTTTAAAGAAAACTATTTTTTTCTCTTTGGCACTTCAAACAGAAATTGTTTTCCAGAGTTGATTGGTCATTTACCAATTTGATCAAGTTAGCTTTTGGATAATATTTTGGTAAATTTTGTAGTTAATTAACAATGTTATACCTTCGGCCTTCCCTTATGTAAGTATATCCCATAGTGTTTATTCTTAGCACATTAAGAGAGATTAAGATTATTACGTTGTGTAGCAAAGATGAAACTTTAAAATTTGTATTAAGTCTAAATAAATTATGACGCTGTGAAATAATACAATGAAATCCACCAAAGACAGAAATATTTCAAGGGATGTTTCATGCATTATCAACTTTACACCAACATGCAGCTGATAAATCAACACTGATAAATCAACATACATACATTTATTACCAAAACAAAATGAAGACATACCCATGTAACATACTTAAGGCAAAATTTTGGGGTACAATCTGTTGCCAACCACAATATTTTGCTCACTGATGGCCATCCATACAAAATGGCGTTCTATGTATCAAAACAGCAGAAGTTTTGTTTGCACGCGCCGTCATACAGCCATGAACTGGGGATTATGTTCTTTGACTTTAGGCCCTATTGGAGTTCGTAGTAGTGCATCAAACACATTAAAAATAATAATGTATTTTTGATTGTAAAAGTATAAACAATTAATAAGAATGTATATGGTTTTCAGTACTGTATTATTTACAGTGAATATTTTAGCATTTTTACTTGGATACTAAAGCGCCTTCTTAGTGATTCGGTTCGCTTTCGGGCATCTTGTCTGTTTGCTGTTCTTGTATTAATCATCTCAGCTCACATTGTCATCGGGGTGGGCTTTGCACTAAGTGAATGAATAACATGAACCTTATTCAACAAATGTGTTTATCCGCTGATGTCAGTTAGGTCCTATGGTAACAGGACAATACAATACCAGCATTCATCAAACATAGCTTACCTGGATTTCCCCGTAGTTCACAAAACATTTGAAAAACACTCACAATCTTAGGTATTGTATTGTTTCCAGTGAGTGTTTGCACTGATATTCATAAGTTTGTTACGTTGTTTGTATAATTTCTGTTTTTGACTGATTGATTTGACCATGGAGGTAGAATAAGATACCTCCATGATTTGACACACCATTTGTAAACCAATGAATAGTAAGATTTATATTGGTATATATATAACAGTGGCGTAGCCAGTTGGGGGGGGGGGAGGGACGACAGAAAAAATTACCATTTATTTATACTCGGTAGGCTACTTGTTTTTATACCACGATGTGATCCGCTTCTCATTATTTTATATTGTGGAAGGTGTGGTGATGCCGACGGTGCCAGCTTGGCTGAGTCTCGTTCATGTGCAGCACGTTCAAATTCTGATCTTAAATTTGTCCCCCCCCCCCACACTAAGAAGGCTGGCTACGCGCCTGTATATATTATAAAGATAACTATATGTACATGTTTATCATTGCATTTCAGCTTTTGATAGATTGGTTATATTAACAACAGTGCCTTCCTGTAGATAGTCAATTCAACTATAACCTAGATAAACCAGTCTTGTCGCCGAATGTGTGGATTTTTCCTTATGGTGCCCTCACACCATAGCGTATGCTGAAACCTATGAGTTGCGTGTAAACAATATTTTTATACGCACCAAACGCAACCCAAATCAAAAATTTTGTCAATTTCTAACCTATTCAACCTATGGGTTGCGTGTGAGTTGCGTGTGGGTTGCGTGTGGGTTGCGTGTGGGTTGCGTGTGGGTTGCGAACTGAACTTATGATCCCCCAATATCTGCGATCACCTGCGTACGAGTTGCGTGCGAGTTGCGTGTGAGTTGCGTGCAGAACTTACGAGTTGCGTTTGAGTTGCGTTCAAAACTTACAAGTTGCGTTGGACCTGCGTGCTAGTTGCGTGCTAGTTGCGAATATCGGTCACGTGATAAAAACCTATAAAAGCGGAGCCGATTCAGTATTTTCTTCAGTACTGATTTGGTCACCTCGGAGGTCCACCAACAACTTACACCGATCTAGAAAAGGCCCACTATTTATACCATTTCTCAACACGCATGTAGTACGCAACTAACACGCAACTCACATGCAACTAATAGGTTGGATACGCAGGGCATAGGTTGGGGATACGCTGGGAATACGCACAATAGGTTGGGGGTACGCTACACACACCAACAGGATTGCAACAGGCATGCAACACGATCGCAACATGATCGCAACAGGTACGCAACACATTCGCAACATGTACGCTACCAAAACCTGGCCAGATACCTCAAATTTGGACCTGCGATCACCTGCGTTCATAACTTATGAGTTGCGTACCTGTTGCGATCGTGTTGCGATCGTGTTTCGTGCGTAGCGTCCCTGTTGCGTATAAATTGATCGCAGGCATTCGCAGAGAATTATTGAACATGTTCAAAATTTCTGAACTTACTCTGCGTGTGTCTGCGATCACCTGCGTGCTTGTTGCGTACTTCAAACCTATAAAACCTATTAGTTGCGTGTGAGTTGCGTTCGGAACTTATGACCACTATTTTTTATTCGCAACCATACGCAACTGGTGATCGCTATGGTGTGAGGGCACCATAAGTGTTTATTATTAGCACATGACGTAACCCATATGTGAATGTTTCAGCTTATTACATTGCGTCGTTCACAGAATTTATTTTTGAAAGAAAAAAAAGCAATAGGCCTATATATTTTTTTGAAAACAGGAACGTCGTATTCACTCTAATAACTGACAAAAGGTCTCAGGATTCTGGTCTCCGTGCGCGTTGTCTGAGATCTGCGCGTCGTCTGAGATCTGCGCGTTGTCTGAGATCTGCGCGTTGGCATTTTTAGTTGCAGCCATTTTTTCCCAATTGCAGCCCAAATTGCTGGATCAGCTGGAATTCTACCGTATGAACGTTTGCCCACAGTCTGTGCGGCCTCTCTTAGCCACCATAATTTGTGTACAGGAAATTTGGTCTGGTTCCAATAACCACGTATACATTTATCACGTATTTTGCTGCTTGGCAAAAATAAATTAATTAATTAAAAAAATTAAAAAATGGAAGCCGACCTATTACCAGAAACTATAGACTTTTGGCCTTAAGCTAGCAAAGCTATTCATAATTGCTACCACACATTTTTTTTTTTAAATCTGCTTAATTATTGTGAGCAACAAAACCATATAAATTTGTGTCACTACAGATGGTACAACTTGGGTTTATTTCTTGCACTAGGCTCATTGACTACATGTACGGTGCACATTGTAACAGCGCCCTCTTTTGGTCGTGCATAATGACCATAAAATAATTATAGTTAGGCCTACTGACAAACCTTGGGTTAGAAAGGTTATTATTTCCTATGGTTTGAGATGTAAAATGCAGTTATCGATAGTGGATCCGTCTATTGAGTGCCTGATATAAAATTTAACGCTTATTCCAGGGAGGATGTTTCTGGAATTATGTATTAAAATAGATAACCTGGATTTATAGTAAAATGTAGAGTATAAAAACATGAAGAAGTAATCACTAATGTACATATGAAAAGGAGGAACAAGAAAATTAAATATTCAATTAACCCTCCTACTATAGCTGCACTTTAGTGGCAAGTTGTTACAAAGGTCAAAACCGCCTGTTTTGACTGCTGACCCAAATGTGCACATTTTTCACTGGTTTTTACTGTCATTTTGACCTACCTGAACAATACAAGACAATGCTTTTACCAGTTAAAAACGGTCGACTCTCACTCATTTTGACCTGTAAATGTGCTTACTACACGTAAGTATTGACAGTGTTTGACTTTCAAGTGCACTAGATACAATGTATACCTTGGCAAGTATATCAACATTTTGACTGAGTTTGACCCTTGTAGTAGTAGGAGGGTTAATATTGAATTAAAAATAATTAAGGAATATCACTGCAGTGTCTTTGTACTCAGATATGCAACATTTGCTAGATTTTGCTATTAAAGAAATTTGTTGTGCCTTCTGCTGCTATATATTTGACTATCTTTGTCTTATTTATTTTATATTACCCATGTAATGTCACGAATAGATGAAGCCAGGGCATGGAATCAGTGTCCTAGTTTAAGATGAACACAGTGACTGCAGCAGCAACAGTAATATGACCTTATCATGTGAAATTGTATTTTCAGTCACTGAGTTAATCTAAAACTATAGCACTCCGATTCCATGCCCTGTTGATTGTGACATTATTGTCCCTTTAATTGGGTTAGGCCACTAACAACCACTACAGGTCCTTTGGGTTGGTAAGCAGTTAATTCTTTATTTAAAATTCATTCCTGGATGCTATGAGGCGATGTTTGTTCTTTGTCATATAAAATAACTTTACAGTAACTGTCCTTTTTTGCATCTAAGATTTTTCATAAACAATTCAAAAGATTCATGTCTGATTCTCCATTCTTAAGACTAACACGATCACAATGATTTTTTTACATTATTGATCTTAAAATTTGGAAACCTTTTATTATCAAAAGTTGTTGAATATTTACAGCAGATAAGATTAAAGCATTCTTGAGGAGGAATTCTTGTGGTCGAATCTGAGAAGAAGCTGATCAAACCGAGTCACCTATAGGTTGATGAAATTCTTGCGTCAGGTGATAAACAACTGATTTAATTTTGCCCTGCACCGACGTGTGTATAGGATTTTAGACAGCCAATCGTCATCAGGCAAACTCGATGTTCAGTGGTCAAGAGGTTAAGACATCTGCACTAGTAAGCAGGAGGTCGTGGGTTCAAATCCCGCCCGAGTATACAGTGCTATACACACGTCGGTGTAGGGCAAAATTAAATCAATTGTTTATCACAAGAATTTCATCAACCTATAAATATCACGGAACCCGCTGCTATATAGGATTCTAGCCAGCCAATCGTCATCGGGGCAAGCTCGGTGGTTGAGAGGTTAAGACGTCTGCACTACTAAGTGGGTGGTCGTGGGTTTGAATCCTGCCCGAGTCGCCTGTGAAGTTTTTTTTCCACAGACACTCAAAACGCACTGAGAAGTATACAGTGCTATACACACATCGGTGCAGGGCAAAATAAAATCAAATTGGTCATCTACCACCACGGCTGAATACTTTAGTAAAAAAAAAAAGGAAAAAAACATGAGGAATACAAGAAAAAATATTTTTCTTTTTGAAAATGTAATTATGGTTTTAATTTCCTTGGGAGAGCAATGAAATAACCTTGAGTTGGTTGCTATGCTTGTCTCTCACTCCACAGTCATGGGAAAACAAAGTGCCAAAATAGCTAAGGCATGAATGGGGTGAAAGTAGGCAAATTAAAGGGACAGTATCATCACGATCAGAGTAGACTTTCAACAGGGCATGGAATCGATGTCCTAGCTTAAGATGAACACAGTGACTGAAAATTACTGGCTCATTTATGCAGCAGCAACAGTAATATGACCTTATCATGTAGGGAATTATTTTCAGTCACTGAGGTAATCTAAAACTAGCACTCTGATTCCATGTCCTGTTGATCAGGGACGTGCACAGGGTTGTAGAGGGGCAGGGGCTCAGAGTCTGAAAAGGGCAGTGTAATTCCATGCGAGCGCGCGTAGCCTCTGGTCTAAACTGGGCGTTTATTTATTAATAAAACGCATAATATGGTTTTTGTTACAATCAGATCAGATTATGTTGATGACTGGTTTTCATTTACAATCTGATCTGGTGGTGAAATGAGCCTATAGTCAAGGACCAAGTCCACCAAGTCTAATTATCCTTAAGTCTCAAATTTATAATAAACGTATCATATCACCTGATATTTGCACAAGAAAACGGAGCTCCGCCTAGTCAAACAATCATAAAGTGCACCAATAACACAAAACCGAAAATGAACATGTATTGGGGCAAATAGCTTACCTACCTAATGAAGTAAGTGTAGTAGTTGCTTTGAAGTAGGCTAACTGTAAGACATAGGTCTCGAGTGGGAGCGGGATGTCAATTTCGTGTTTCAGTGACAGCGTGTGCCTGCCTATCAAAGACGTATAGGCGCGCGCGGCTATGCGTGAAATCTAGTTTCGCGGAGGGGGGGGGCACATGCAGGCCCGTGCACAGGAATAGTAAGGGGCATCTCTGCTGACCTAATATTTATTCTAATTTTATTCTATCCTGACATCTTTCAACTAGGCAGGGCAGTCTATGCGCAACAGGAACTTAATAATTCATTAAAAAAAAAAATAAAAAAAATAAATAAATAAACCTTGGGCTAAAAAGGGCACTTTTTATACTAGGCAAAAAGGGCAGGGGCTCAAGCACCCTTTGGGACCTATGTATGCACGTGCCTGCTGTTGATCGTGACAATACTGCCCCTTTAAGGGAGCCACTCGTAAATCTGAATTGATGGAACGTTCCACTGGGAATGTAAATATTTTTTTGGAGTAGGAGCATTCATGTGAACAGAGCCATCCTGTGGAAATGCATTTCAATTTTTGAGATGCTCCCTAGAATATATGCATAAAGGTCATACATCGTCTCTCTATTTGATATTATTACTGCTAGAGGGCGCTGTTGTACACGGCAAGTACAGTAACTTTTGTTTTGTTTTGATAATACATTTATTTCAATGCTGTCCTTGGAAATAGAAATATACATTGCTTGTAATAGGTTGAAATACAGTATTACAGGTACATTAAATATATATGAAATTATTATACAAAGGACAACATTTAGGTTTGGGTGAAGCAAAATGCTTTTGTGCCCTAACCTAGGGACAGACAAGGAGACAAACAGGACAAAGGACTACAAAAACATACGAGTGTGCATGCAGGTGCTAAGACATAAACAATACGAAATAAATTAAAAGTTGGAAGTTATGAATATGCATCAAGAAGTTGTTTTTTTAGTTTTTTGACAAATATAGCCTGAGAGGGTGACGTTTTTATAGATTCACTAAGACTGTTCCAGTAATTAACACCACGCTGAATAAGACTATTTTTAAACAATGAGATTCGACTGTAACAGACATGGATATTTTTTTTGGAAGCACTTCGAGTATTGTATGAATGTATATTTGAGGTTAACGTAAAACATGAGCTTGATTCTGCTATTGCATAATGATGTATGGTATTTACAATCTGCTCTATAACAAGACCTTCAATCAACTTACCCCTATTAAAGCCACCCCTACCCCTTCCTCCAATACCACCACGGAAGCCACCTCCACCACCCCGTCCTCGGAATCCACCACCTCCGCCTCTTCCCCCTAAAATTAAATCAACCAAATAAATCTATTTAAATACCAGGACACCACTTAAAACCAGTATGCACTTAAGGTCAGATGTCTGTTAATGCGTCCAAAAGTTATGTATGAAAAATAACCAGTTAAAGTTATTTCATTCAAGTCTTGAATAGCACCAAAATTCATCAAATTTTGATGCTCAAAACACTTCAAAGAAATACAAAACCTTCAAGAATATAAAATACACCAAAAATATAATACAAGTTAAAATAAATCTATGAAAGAATGGATAAAAGTAAACAATTTTGCAAATTATAGCAAAATATATATCACAGAAGTATAAACAATATCTTTAGTTAATACAAATCCATTTAAACAGTATAAATGATAAAAATACAAGACACACAAAGTCATGCAGTAGACAGACAAACAGATAGAAGACAAACAGTCAACATTTGACGCTCAAAGATCTACACAGAAATATAAAAACTCTGAGAATATAAAATAAAACAAAAATATAATACAAATTAAACAAATCTCTGAAAAAACTGATAAAACAATTTTTATACCAATTTAAACAAAAAATATATAAAAGTATTAACAAGATATAATTTTTTTTAAAACAAAAAACACTTAAACAGTATATGTATTAAAATGCAAGATACACAATGTCATGCTTTAGTAAGACAAACAGACAAAAGACAGACAAACAGAGATACGCTGACCAACAGCCAATGACAAAATGTTTGATTATTTCACAACATTTTACTTATATATATTTCAAGGGATGTCAACATCAACTAATGCACTGTGGCCGGTAGCCAGTTTCATATTGCTAGCAAAAATATTTGCTAAGCAAAATGTTCTGTGAAACAGCTTTATGAAATTGACCCCTGATCTGACCCCAGTCCATCTCCCTTCCCAAAGCTTCTCCCATCCTCCAATTATCCCAATGACATCTTAATTCATATCCAAGATACAGACCTCTGCCTCCCTGAATCCTCCTCCACGTCCCCTCCACGTCCCCTGCCCCTCTCCACCACCTCTCTTCTGCCCGTTGCCAGGAAGGAAGCGTTGCAATGGTAGAAGCTTCATGGGATCGATGAACAACTAGAGAATAAAGGATACAAAAGAAGAGTAGATATGAGTAACCTGGATTACTGAGATGAACCAGATATACATATTTAAAAAAACATTGAAACAAAAGTCTGCCCCACAGTGAAATATTTGAACCCATTTTTAACCTTAATGGGGGGGGGGGTAATTGTTCTATGACCTTAACATTAACCATAACCACCCAAACCATTCAAACTCCAACAGCAGGGTTTGTTGAATTTTGATGGACTCGGTACTGTATAGCCCAGACAGGGATACTTTGCATGGGCCAGGTGTCCCAATTCCAGCTAAGTCCAACAGTTGGGTGGTATTTTAGCGGATTCAGGATGGTTCTTAGCCAAAATAGCTAGGGGTTAGGGTTAATCAAAAGATTTTCGAGGCCTAAAATTATTCTGGGGACTACTTTTTCAAATATTCTCTCGCCGTCTCTCTCCTTGAAGAAGGTATGGCTATGCGCCTGGCCCTCAGTACTTGATGAACACTGATGTTATTCGGTGTAGCCCTCCAGAGGGCAGTATAGCATCAAAGATGGTAAGTTGGGGAATATTTACATGACTGAGATTTGAGTAGCTCAACGTCATCAAATAAACTTATCCACTACTTGATCTGGTGGTCCGTAGCTCTGGCCAAAACCACCTCTTCCACCCCCACGTCCTCCCCTGAAGCCCCCACCACCTCTACCACCTCCCCCTCGGAATCCACCACTGCCTCCTCTCCCTCTCCCTCCTCCTCTCCAGTTGCCCCCACCTCCACCACCTCTGTAGCTCATCTCTTTATTATGACTTCTGTAGGTTGGTGAAATAAAACTATGTTGAATTTACAAAGCCCGGTCAATCCTAAGCCCGGTCCATCCATCATAGAAAGGCTTCATCTTAATAGTTAAAACCCTAACCCCCCTAGGTATTCTGGCTAGGAACCTTCCTGAATCCTCCAAAATCCTCCAGTGCACTTTTGGAAACATGCCCTTATCTTCAAAATACACCATGCATTTTCGTTGATCTTTCATATTCAGCACTTATGGCCTGTACTTCTTGCCAGGTAGTAATTTTGCCCCATTTGTAGAGGTGAAAGTATCAGTTTCCAACAGTGCTGAATTTTTCCCAATAAAGTGCCCCTTGGAGGATTTTGGAGGATATGGGGTGGTTAGGGTTAATCTTTGCTGTTTGATTGACAAGCTGGATAGATCTGTTTCTAGTGAAGCTGAGGCAATTAAAAATGTTAACTAATAAATATACTATATTATACTATACTACAAGATGGCATAGGGCTATTGTCTGCAGCTCTGCAATTCAATGTGGGAAGAACGTTACAAAGTCACTATCTCCATGCTTGACAGGACTGTGGCAGAAGTGTAGCCCCATTCTAGGGCCAATACACTGAACTCCCCCGTATCCTTGGCCCTAACCGCACATGTACAAAAAAGGGGCGATTTTGCTAATTATTACAACCTAAAACCGAGTGATTAGCTAACCTTGCCCAAGCAGATGCTTTTGGCCGAAAATCTATTATTTTGGATAGCTCACTTACATGAAATTTTTGAAACATTTTTAAAATTTAAAACACAATAATAATGAAAATAAAATTTCAAAAATTACCGATCTCACAATATTTAGTGAACTTTATGCCAAAAGTGTCTGCTTGGGCAAGCTAACATAATAACACAATTTTACATTGTAATAATTAGGCCCTTTTTTGTACATGTGGTGCTTGGGCCAAGGATACGGAGGGGTCCAATGTATTGACCCTAGAATGGGACTAACTGAAGTGCAACTTTCCAGTTTTAAATTGTTGGTAAAAACACATGTAACATGAAATTTCTATAATTGTAAATACCGTTTGATAAATATAAATAAATGGTATTTAAAATAATAATAACAAAAAATGAAATGAAATTATTGGACAAACGATTTTTGCATCACACAAAGTAAACAAAAATGGAATGAATTATAGCGCGGCATTGAGGCGGCACTACGAATGACCTAGCCCCATTCTGCTGCCAATGCCAGGCATGCATTTCTGTAACTGCAAAAAAAGAGGAAATGGCTCAGAACAAAGAACTCTGTACAGTGTTTTCTATGGCGGCACTAGGATACTTTTAAAAAAAGAGGAAATTAGCTGATCAGCTAAAAAGTTGCACTGGACTCCCTCCGTATCCTTGGCCCTACAAAAATGGAGCGATTTTTCTGTTTTGTCAACTTTTGATCTGGATTCTGGTAATTTATTTATTACAACCTAAAACTTTATTAGGTATAAAATCCATTATTCCGAGATATCTCAATTTCATATCCTTGTTACAGCTTTTCTTTGAACCAGACCATTCAATTGTTCTCCCTTAATTGCTGGTCTTTACGCAATTATTTTCGGTTGGAGATTTATTTTTCAAGCGGTGGAACATCACGGAGTTCACATTGAACTGAGATCGCATGGTTTCTTACTGAAGAGATTATTAAGTTCGCTTCGTTAGATTCTTGGACAAGTTGGAGTTAATTTAACGTTAGATCACAATTTTCTGTTAGATATAGCATCGTCTTTGACTTTGGCCGACTCTTCTTTACGTGAACATCTGACCGTCAGCAACACGGCTACATACACGGAGTTCTAGTGCGACTAGTCAGCATCGTTTTTATACCAGTGATACCGTCTTTGTGACTTTGGCCGTCTTTTCTTTCCGTGAACATTCTGACCGTCAGCAACACGGCTACATACACAGAGTTCTAGTGCGACTAGTCAGTATTGTTTTCATACCGTCTTTGTGACTTTGGCCGACTCTTCTTTACGTGCCGACACTTCTTTACGTGAATATCTGACCATCAGTGCCGTTGGCAGCAACAGCAACAACGGGACTGGTAGAGTTACTCGTGGGCCTACTCCTAACGTTGGGCCGATTGTTGCGTATACACCCCATCACTCAGGCATGGCATGTCAAGAGGCTACTAGTAGGGGGGAGGGTATTAACCCAATTTTTTTAGATGCCCCCCTCAAAATATGTACCAACCTATAAGAAAGAAGGAAAAAATACTCAAAAAATCATTTGAGAGCGTTAACCCCCCTGTACATGCCCCTGAAGATTTGTTTTTGTGAAACAGCATGGCATCCTGACTTCTTGTGCAGATTACCTGTATACCGTCGTTGGGGCACTTACGTCTATTTTGTTTGAAACACAGTGATATGGAAGCAATGAAGAGAACATCACTTCAGCAATTAATTTAAAATACTTTCTCATGTTTACCTGTTGAAATTTTAGCATACTATTCCATGACAACCTTTCAATTGCCTTATGAAACAAAAAACTGATTAAAAGTAACATTTATATGAATAAAACACAGTGTTCCCGTGGGTTTATATGGATTGCAACTGAAGATTTTATTTCATTATTGTATCAAACTTATTTTATCCAGGAATAATATAAAATTTGTATTTGCTTTTAACATTCTTCTAGAAAAGAATTAATTAATAAAATAGTATGAATGTAAAAAAGTAGTTATTGGCCTCAGTTATGTTTGAACCTAGCAAGTTCTTTCTCAGAAAAAACCCGCTAGGTTTGAGATGTAAGGCCAGTAACTATTATTTTGCATTATATAATACGGGTCTTTTAGGTTGGTAAGCAGTTTGCAACAGCCAATTCTCTATTTAAAAACTAGTACAAAAATATATTTATACATCTAACTAACATTAACAACATATTTCATGGCTTAGCAGGGATTTTGGATTGTATAATGCCAAAATGTATTTCTGTAAATGATACAGTAGATCTAATGTTCTTGAACAAGTTCTGCTAGAATGTAGATGTGAAGCATCATCTTTAGATACAGTAAGATTTGTGATGACATATTGAAATAATCTCTTTTGAGTAGTAAGGGTTCTGAGAAGAACCTTTGGTTAACTCAACATTTCAATCTGTATGCTTTGATCATCTTCAAGGAGAATGTGGAATGCTGATGCAGGAGGGGCTTAAGTAGCTCGGTGGAGGAGTCCTGATCACTAGATGTAGCTGTAGCTATTACCTTAAAAAAATTGAAAATCGTTTATAATTAATTATTTGTAAAATAACAAGTCAAATGTATTATTACACAATTTATTTATAGAAAGTGAAAGATAATATTGTAAAAAAATGTTTTTAAATGTGCTTAAATATCAGCCACACACCATCCCTTAAAACATTCAAATAATAAATCCCATATCCCACTATTTTTATTTTAAGCTAGGTTTCAACTTCATAGGTTCAGGGTTACACAGTTCAGTTGTAAACCTTAAATTTATTTGGGAACTACCAACTTTGTATTCTCTTTCACTTACTATTAAGTGGAGTGTCGTGGCCGAGCGGTCTAGCTTACTGGACTCAAGTTCTGGTGTTAGCAGCAGAATGTGGGTTCGAATCCAGCTGTGACACTTGTGTCCTTGAGCAAGACACTTAACCATAATTGCTTCTCTCCACCCAGGGGTTTTAAATGGGTACCTGTGAGGGAAGAGTTGGTTGATTAGCCCTATATGCGCTGTAATGGCAGCAATTGAGCTGTATGCTCCCCAGGGAGCTGAGATGGTTTCAGGAATGATTTATGAGCCTTATGAGCCTTATGAGCAGGGGTAATAATATGCGCCTTGAGCACCACTCAGTTGGTGGATACGTGCGCTATATAAGTCCACACATTATTATTATTATTACTATTATATCATCGTGATTGTACAAACTATACTATTTCTATGACAGTAACCAGTGGGTTAATATTTCATGTTCAAGATGATAACAAGTCCCAGGCATGTCAAATACAATGTTCCAAGTTAACTCCCATGGAAATTTCTTGCAGTAATACTTGTGGGTGCATGGTGAATAATATTAATAAAACAAACTTACCCAACTAAGGTCACAGATAATAACTTCTGTCACTGCCCAACTTTGCCAGCAAACAATCCTTTTAGATGATATGATGTATATACATTTACTAACCTAAATATATAATTGTCTTAATTGAGTTAAAACCCATCAACCATGTCAACAAACAGCTGATTAGTAACCATTCTAGATTATAATGTGTGGTACATAATCACATACACAGTCTGGTAACCACCATTATGTATGTCTCTACAGTGCATATGGAGTGAGGGAACCTTTACCTTAAACTGACAACAGAGGGCGCCCTTCAAGCAAAACTTTCAGGGGGCATGTACAGGGTTAGAAATATCAAATTGTTATTTTAATGATTTATTCTTGTTTCTAATAGGCCTGTACATGTTTTGAGGGGGGCAGAATATAAAAAAGTCAAAAAAAGTGAAATAATACCCCCGGTAGTACTAGGCCTACTTGAACTAGCATGACTAATTGTTAGGCCCTAGGGCCTAGTACTAGTACTAGTAGCAGCGGCGGCGCTACGGGGGGCAAGGGGGGGGGGCAAATTGCCCCAGGTACTTTCTTTGCCCCCCCCCCCAGCCAATTTCTTCTCCGATGGTAAGTCGATGCTTATTCAGCAGTACAAAATTACATTAAAGATTAATGTTTGCCCCCCCCCCCCTTAAATTTAAGCTTGCCCCCCTCTCCCCCAGTTTAACAGGTCTGGTGCCGCCGCTGACTAGTAGCCTTCCATGACTACCGGATCGCAGGCTAACTGTGGGCTTCCAGGACCGTCCGCTGGACTGGGTGAGTCTGGCAGTACCTTTTGTGTGCCACAACCTGTTCTTGTCAGAACAACCGGGGTTAACTTTGTTAGGGCCAGGCAGTTTGTTCATGTCATGAGCCTAATGTTAGCATTATTGATTCAGGATCAATATTGTCAGTGCCAGTGCCGTAGCCTCATACTGGTCGTGCTGGTACTGAGCCTAGTACTAGTGGCATGAGTAGGCTTAGTAGTTCCGTTGGGCCTAACGTTTGTAGCAATTTTTCAGTTAACACAATGCCAGCCAGTAGTTTCGGTGCATTGGCTGGTTCGGCTGGAGGTAGGCTTACATGCATTTTATTTGTCTAGTCATGATGCTTGTATCCTCTCTGAGGATTTCATATAGGGCCTAAATAGGCTACACTATATTATATAGGCCTACCCCTGTATCAGCCTCAGTAATAATAGCCTATCTAGGCCCTATATGTCACAAATTACACAATCATGACAATTAATCACTTGAGCTGAAACTTTCTTCGAAATGCATACTTATTTATCCATGAAGTATGAATGCATAACGGCCTTGGTTAATCATTACACTGAAAGGTGCCAAATTCAGCCTTGTGTAACTAACTACATAGGTTCTGGCGTCTAGTTAAATAAACAAAAGGTTTCCAAAAGTGGAAAAAATGGCACATTTTTTAAGGCAGCGGTTCGACAAGGACGAACTTTAGAAAAAACGACTGTAGCGAAACCCGGGGAAACCCGAGAGGGCGCTAGACCAAAATTAGTGTCACTTAGACGGGCGGGGAAGAACATAACACTCCCCCCGTGATGATGCCATCATCACAATGTGAATAACAACAATGTGGGTAACAAGGTTGCAATATAACAGTCAATAACATGCAAAATGTAGCTAGAAAACAGGTTCAACACGATAAGGTGTCAACACCTTTGAGCAAAAACTACGGTATAGTGTCCGGAACTTCACTGCTCCTGCAGGACCAAGGTCATTAGTCACTCCGACGGTATCAGAAGCACTAAGTCGCTTATTGGCCGCAGCAACGTCTTCTTTGCCAACTCGCTGACTGGGCGGAGGAACATGCTTCTTTGGTCGGCAGCGACGATCTCTACGCTGGCCTTTCTGATGTGTCCGTCACCACCGGCAACCTTACCCAGTGGCCAGTCATTTCGCCTAGAGTCGCGTTTGACGAGGACGACATCCCTATCTCCAGGTCTCGTTTCGGCTGTTGCCATTTCACTCTTGTCTGTAGCAAGGGTAGGTAGTCCTTCCGCCACTTGTTCCAGAACATGTCGGATAGGTGTTGAACGCGCCTCCACTGGCTCCTCGCGAGATCTTTCTGATCAAATGGTCCCTCAGGGGCCGTGACTTGCGATGGCTTTATTGTGAGCAGCATATTCGGTGATAGGTTCAAAGGTAGCTCTGGGATGTCGCTGTCTGGCAGTAAAGGTCGGGAGTTGATTTAGCAGCTACTTCAGCCATGAGAGTTGTGAAGACTTCATGGGTGAGCTGGCTAGGCTTGACATCTCTCAGAATGCCTTCTAGGATGCGGCGGGCGATACCGATCATGCGTTCCCAAGCTCCGCCCATATTCGTGGCATGGGGAGGGTTGAAAACCCACTCACAACCACGGCTAAGTAGATACCTCTTGACAAGTTTCTTGTCCACAAGCTGGTGTCCAAGTTCATTACAAGCCCCTACGAAGTTGGTACCGCAATCTGAACGGATCTGCTTGGCTGGACCTCTGACAGAGAAGAATCGTCTCAGGGCATTGATGAAGCATGAACTGTCCATCGATTCTAGGACTTCGATGTGGACACCCCGCGTTACCATACACGTAAACAGGGCCGCCCATCTTTTTGCTCGACTTGTACATCCTCTGGTCTTCCGGCTGTTGACCTCGAACGGGCCGAATACGTCTACCCCAACAAATGTAAACGGCGGTGCTTCTGTCACTCTCTCTTCTGGGAGGTCGGCCATAATTTGGTCTTGACGTTTTCCTCGAAGTCTCTTACACGTCACACAGTCTCGGATTACCATGGATATCTGCCTCTGGCCACCAATAACCCAGTAGCCCTCATTTCTCAGTGTACCCAAGGTGATATGTCGGCCCTGGTGGCTGCACTGCTGATGGAAGTGTTTGATGACAAGATTTGTAACGTGGTTGTTCTTTGGAAGTACAGCTGGGTGGACTGCTCTCTCTGACAGTTGAGCTTGCTGCAATCTGTCACCGTTGCTGTCAAGGTAGAGGTTGAGCGCAGCCAATTTATTCTTTTTGGTCAACTTCCCACTCCTCAGTTCAGCTAACTCGGCAGCAAGGGCTTCACCCTGCACACTCTTTATCACGATGGTCTCTGCCTTGAGACGCTCTTTGACAGATTTTGCCTTCTCACAGACATGCCAACCCTTGCAGTAGGATGTTGCCCTGAATAAGTTGGCAATGTGCACCAGGTTTGTCGTAGCTCTCATTGCTGAATCCCAACTTGAGAATCTGGTGAACCTCTCAATGCCGAGGATTCAGGGCCTGGACAACCTTGTTGCAGTTGATCCTTTCTGGAGACACCTCTGGGTCATCTTCAAGAATTTCTACCTATGTCTCTGTCTGGCCATGGCCTGTTGGCAGATTCTTTTGCCTCAGGAACTCAGGTCCAGTGATCAACATGGAGTCACTTAGAGACACTGCCGGAATGGATCTTGAAGCTTGATCAGATGGGTTTCCTCTGATGGAACATACACCCACTGCTCGGCTTGGAGGTTTGAGTATCTGGTTCACACGGTTGCACACATAAGTGCGGAAACGACGCTTTCTGTTGCTTATGTAGAACCTCGATACGTCAACTTCCGTGTGCAGTTCCTGAGTGACGTAGTCTTCAATTTCCGTTGCCAGAACTGATGCACAGAGCTCCAGGCGTGGGATGGTTGTGGCTGCCTTGGGTGAGAGCTTCGCTTTTCCCATCACCAAGCGGACGTGGACTTCACCGTTGACGCCAACCGTTCTTAGGTAGCAGACTGCGCCTATGGCCTTGTTTGAAGCATCCCCAAAGGTATGAAGTTCTCTTCTCACTACCTCAGTGGTTGGGAAAGGAGCGAATGAACGAGGAACCCGCAAATCCGTCAAGGCACTCAAGGACTTTCTCCACGTTACCCAGTCACGGAGCAGGTCTGCTGGAAGTGGATCGTCCCAGCCATTGCCATCTTGTGTCATCTCTCGTAGCAGCATCTTCCCCTTGATGATCACAGGCGCTGCTAAGCCTATTGGATCGTAAACTCCATTGACTTCTGACAAGACCATCCTTTTGCTGCATGCGTTGGGATTTGGTTCTGCTAATTGGAAGGTGAAGGAGTCTTTCTTCAAGACCCAGGATACACCTAATGTTCGCCGTATAGTACCCTCATGTTTGGTCGAGAGGTCGGCTTCACTAAGTTTGGCGCCAGCTCGCTTGACTCAAAGGATGCAAGGACGTCAGTGTTGCTTGAAGCGAGATTGTGCAGACGAATATATGCAGTCAACAGAATATCTATGGTTCTTTTGAGCACTTAAACTGCCTCCTCCTCAGTTGGTAGGGACTTCAGCAAGTCGTCCATGTAGAAGTTTCTTTCGATCAGCTCCCTTACATCGGTGCCAAACTCTGCCTCGCCTTCTTCACCGGTTTTTCTTAGTCCACCGATAGCCACAGCCGGAGATGGCTTGTTGCCAAAGACATGCACAGTCATGCAGTAGGTAACTATGGCTGCATCTGGATTGTTGTTCATACCACAGAAAACGGAGATATCTTTGTGTGGTCGTCTCTGACTTTGAAGGCATAAAACATCTGCTCAACGTCTGCAGTGACTGCCACTGGCTCTTCTCGGAATCTGATAAGTACGCCCAGAAGTTGGTTCATCAGGTCGGGTACGCTTAACAAGACATAATTCAAAGAAACGCCAGAGAAGACAGCACTAGAGTCAAACACCACTCTCAACTTGTCGGGCTTCTGAGGGTGGTATACGCCAAAAATGTGGAGGTACCAAGCTTCTTCACCCACGTTGGTTGACTCATCTTGAACCCGTTTCATAAGTTTCTTCTCCAAGGATTTTGCCCATGAATTCGAAGTAGTGTTCCTTTTTCTCTTGTCTTTCGCCAAGGAGTTTACCAAGGTCTTCATTCTGGATTCAGCTTGTTTGTTGTTAGGCAGCCTTCGGCGGTTCTTTCTGAAGGGCAATGGGGCACACCAACTTCCAGCATGATCCTTTTTCATCTCGCAGTTCATCAGCTCAATGAACTCTTTGTCATCGGAAGAAGGACCCAGACGTTCATCAGAACAGGTGCTTACAAACACATCTTCTCCCAATTCAGCTGCTTTTGGCCTGCAGTGGATGACTTCTATTGCATTTTCAACACGGCTGGAAGTTGGCAGAATTGCGCCCATTTTCAACACTTGGGTGAAGTATGTGCTGACCACGTCTTCCGGAGGTGGGTGATGTCCGTGCGGACGTGGGCACCACCTCAAGCAGACTTCTCCGACTACAACCCATCCGAGATCTAAGCGATGTGCCCAAGGCTGATCATCTTTGCCGTTGATCACTTCTCTTACTTTATGGAACTGGGGAGCATCTCTGCCAAGTAGGATTGCTATCTCGGCATCTTTGTTCAGGGAGATAACGTCAGCGATCGGCCTCAGGTGTTCGAAGGCTGCTGCTACCTCAGGTGTGGGGATCTCTGACACAACCACGGGAATGTTGTTGCACTCGAACAGAGTAGGAGTTTGAGTGCAGACTGTACCGTCTAGACTCTCGATGATCAGGCCAGAAAGTTTTCTTCCATGGACTTCTTGGAGGCCACTGACCGTCTTGACAGCATACCTTGATTTTTCTTGCTTGACCTCCAAACTGTCTAGTAGGTTCTCGTTGATGAGAGAACCGTCACTTTGATCGTCAATGATGACATACGTGGTGACCACACGCTCTGGCTTCTCTTGGAGGTAAGCGTTTGCTAGACATATCTTGGCACATGACCGGCCTTCTCTACCTTGGCCACATACTCTGGTGCATTTGGTGTCACGGTTCTCCGAGGTGGGTTGTCATTCTCCCCAGTAGCGGATGGTGTCTGGTTCGACGCCGATGGCACTTCATGGCTCGGCACTGGTCTATCCATCACCGTGACATGGGCCTTGCCACAGAGATCACATCTCGCTCCAGTCTTGCAATTTTTGATGAGATGGTTAGGTTTAAGACATCGAAGCACAAGCGGTTCTCTTTCAGAATTGTAATCTTCTCGTCTGGAGATTTTTCCTTGAAGACCCGACAATCTTGCAATTCATGTGCAGTGTTGTGGATAGGACAACGAAGTGACTCTTTCGCTGAAGGTCTGTCATTCACCCAGTCTTTCTTACTGTGAATGCCGATTTCTGTGGTGTGCGGTCGCCTGCACCTTTGGCAACATCTGAGAACTGGAAGCTTAGGTCGTTCTGTACGAGCGTGGCCCTGTACAAATTTGACGAATACCTCAAATGGTGGAAACATCACAGAGTGATTTTCTTTGTGCTGCGAACCCTTCTCACGCCACTTCATTTGAAGCCAATCTGGGAGTTTCTGGACCAAAGGCTGCAACCCCCTCGAAGAATCCAAAACTAGTAGACCTGGATACTGTTTGGATTCCTTGATGTATTGAACTTCCAGAAGAAGATACCCAAACTCCTTAAGTTTTGTGCTGCCCCTTGGTGGGATTTTTTGAAACTGCTCCACTCTCTTGGTCAAATCCCGTTCGATTGCTTCTGGTGAGCCATGCTTCTCATCTAGGTATGCCCATATCCTTTGAAGACCCAGGTCAGGCTTGTCGACATGAATGGCGTAGATCTTCTGGACAAGGGACTTAGCTTCACCTTCGAGGGAATCGAGATGAGGTTCATTTCTTGAAGGATTTCAGATCGAGGTCTTAGCCTGCTGGAAACTGCCTTTCCAAGGTCTGTATTCTCCTGCATTGCCACGGAACTTTCAGTCCGCCTTTCACAAGTTCTTTTGACCAGCATGTTGCTAATGGAGATAAGCTGCTTTCATTGGTTGATTGGGGATTCTGATGACTGGTCAACTTTACTGGGTGATTGGATTGGTTGTGTCGTCTTCGTCTCTTCTTTGTCGGCCTTTTTGTCTTCACTCTGTGACTTAACTTCTGACAACGGTTTCTCATCAGTCTCCACTGATTTTTCTTCTTGTGACCTCGTTTCATTTGACTGGTCACATTTTGTCTCAAGTTCTTCCAATTTATTACTTTGGAAATGCTCGAGACAAAATCATAGGTGCGACTCGGTGGAGTCGGCCGTAGACAGCGGTAAATCTTCTTGAACGATGGGAATTTTCTTTCAACTCAGCCGACTCCAGGACTTCTGCTTCTGCCTCCGCCATAGCATAATCTTTCTCTGCACCCAGAAGAAGCAAGCATTGGCGATATCTCCTCTCGGCGCCTCAGGTCAGATTCTTGACGACGAAGATCTGCTTCTTTTCGAGTGAACTCAATCTTGGTTTTCAGGACTGAGCCTTTGCACGAGCCAGTATAGCTGCTGAGCTCGTGGTCGACCTTAAACTTCCACTGGTTCGCCGTGATGACCCAGTTCGCTGGGAAGTTGCACTAATTACGTCGTCAGAGTCGATTTCTTCAATCATCTTGAGCATGTCTTGGAGAGTTCTTTTTACTGAAGGACTTGGGGTGCCAGGCGCCTCTTTCCAGCCAGATAACCATTGACTCAGAGAATAACTTTAAACTGCTTTATTATCCTCTTCATCGTGTGTGTGTGTGCCACATGAGGTAAAACTGGAAATACAGAAAATAAAATATAACCAAGTACAAAAACAATGGATCTAAGTACGTAAAGGTTGACAAGAGATTTAGCACAATAAAATCAGAAATACATGTATTAAAGTCAAAAGGTCAAAAAATAATGCCCACTTATTTAAAGAAACATCAGAAATCAAATGCATGTAAACATCCTAAAAAGTTATTAAATTTCCATCCCATAATCCAAGTGAATTCTCTTACAGAACTGTTCTCTCTATAGCTCAAGATGTCCTCAACCTAATAAAACTGCTTTTCTTGTCTGGAAAGGTCAATTCAGCAACCTAAAAACAAACAATAATGCATACATTCCTTAATGCACTGCTGACTTACAGCGAGAGTAAACTCTCCATTCATAACCACGCGATGCCCAAATATGGTTAAAAAAACTCATGAATATTCATGACATCGAAATAAAAATGGCGAGTGGACGTCTTTAGGCAGGCCTCGTTTAACACAAAAACTAAGTTACTAGTTCACAATATCACACACTTAATGTAGTTATAGAAACATAAAATGGCCAATTATACACTTTCTCTAAAGTAGTAGACATTACTGAACATAATGGCCATGCACATCTCAGCTTTCTGGCCTCGAACATTTAAGGAAATTCCAACGAACAAAATAAAGCGAAGTTCTCGTGAATCAGAGCAAACAGTAGGAGCGGTATAAAGTTCTGGCGGGAAAACATGTCTGAAAATTACACTACAAATTATGAACAAATAATCCGTAACGTGCAATTAAGAATAGAACTCCTAAACCTCACCAGTATTCTTCCTGACGTCTAGTTAAATAAACAAAGGTTTCCAAAAGTGGAAAAAAAATGGAAATTTTTTAAGGCAGCGGTTCGACAAGGCGACGAACTTTAGAAAAACGATCTGAAGGAAACCCAGGAAAACCCGGAGAGGGCTCTAGACCAAAATTAGTGTCACTTAGACGGGCGGGGAAGAACACATAACACCCCCCCCCCTCACCACCTTCTTCGTCAAAGGTTTTTGTGCCTTTTTCCTAAACCTGCCCCTTTGGAAAGTACATTTGTATAAGGGGCATTAATTTGTTGGAAGCGGACTACCTGAGGCAGTCTCTGTAAGGTTCAGTGAAATTAGTCTGTATAAATAATTTAAGTATAGCTAAAGTAGGCTGTGCTGGGTGTCCGGTATCCGAATACCGAACAGGAACGGTCATTACCGGGTTCAATTTATCGGTTCCAATTAACCTTATGGTGTGCAAACATAAATCTGTGACTCTCTTGAACAATGCACTTGTACAGTAGCAATTATCTTTTAAATTCAAGAGATTACACTCCACAAAGAAAAAGAGCGATAGTTTGGTATCCTCTGTTTTATAAAAAGTCCAATTTGTTACCATTTACAGTGCATGTATTTGTAAACCACCGAGTGCATGTTTTCAAACAAAAATGAAAACGGGTATCCGGGTATCCGAAGTTTCCTGATTTCTTTGGGTATCTGGTTCCAAAATATCCGAAAATCGCACAGCCCGTATAACACTCTTTAGCCAGCAAAGTGTTATAATGTTTTACATAAAGTTCTAATTATTACTTTGTAAACACTGTGCCTAGCACCCGCTTGTTCAGGTGGAGCTTGCTATTCCAAACCGTTTGTGAACAAGCGGTGGGAAACTACTCCAGGGTAGTTTATGGCGAATGATAATTTGTATTTTAAACTTTCATGTTACGCTTTTACTTTACAATAATGGTTTGTGGGGATAAGCCTGCAACGATTTGGATACTTTATTGGTGGTGTTAAGCATGCAAAGCATGCTCATGTTTTGTGCAGCAAAGCAAGTATATCAAAGCATACTGCCCATTTTGACGTGGCACGTGCAAAGAAAGCCTGGAAGCAAGCTAGGCTCAAAATTTTCTGCAAGCGTGCCAAGCAGGCCTATGTCAAGCATGCCCCATTTTTGTAAGGTGTGCCAAGCTTTTCTGGGCAAAAGCAGGTTCCCATTTTTGTGGCAACTGACCTGCCACGTTTTGGAGCAAGTAGGCCCGCTGGCATAGTTATTGGGCTGTTTATAATGTTACCTTTTTGCACGAACCGGTAAATGGTGAAAGTGTGTCCGGACAGTGGTTCAACCTGCCACACTAGAGTCACAATGTTTCTTTACTTGTTAGAGCTCTTCTGTGAGCTGTCCAAGAAGAATAAATGTATTAATATTTGGACAGCTGATAGAATCATTAGTATCATTTGTAACATCCTATTAACATTTTGCTGTTGTTACTCGCCCAATTGCTGGTCCCTCATGAGCAATAAAATTGCCTGGGACATTGCTTGCTTGTTGGCGCGTCATGGTGCCATGTATGTTTATATAGAATTCATCGCTGTACCGATATCGCAATCGGTATTATTATACGAACCTCAGGTTCTAGTGTGCTTTTACTGTCGTTTCACCCTGAAAAATCAAAACTTCCGTCATTATTAATGCAGAACACTGCGCAACTATTTTCTTGGAATATTATTCCAAGAAAATAGCATAAGATACTGCGCATTGGTTGTTGTGGGGTTTCATGGAGGCCGTCATTTTAAATACAACGTGTGTGTAAACCATCGCATGTAGCTTAACACAATCGGAGTTCTCAGAGTAGTATTTCGTTCGTGCTTTGTTGTCAATGTAAAACAATATTTATTAACTAATTTTGCATTGGGGAGTGCATGACCTCGAATTATTATGGTTAGTTGCCTGTCATTCTGTTGTCAAAATAAGTCAAAAACAAGACCGTTTGTCAGGTACATCATGATGAGCTGGTAATCCGCGCGCCGTCATATTACGGGGCGCGAATGAAATGTTACATACGTATGTTGGCAATATGTCAGTCAGGAAAAAAGTTTGAAAGCATCCACACCTTTCGGAAAACACACGGGACCAAAAAAGGCTGCCATCTGGCCATTTTTTGTTATTCGGCATATCAGCATCTTTTTACAGTGTATGTTTAAAAGTTTTAGGTAAAAATGTATTTATATAAATTTACATTGTACATGTATTCATATAATGTGGTACTTTATAAGAATCAAGAGGTACAAGTTTCACAAAATTTACAGTGATTCCAATTTTTGAACTATTATGATTAATTGTACTGACATAATAGCACCTCTGGAAAAATTTTCGAAGGATAATTTGATGCAATTTCATCAACTTTAAGCACCAATGATCTGGTCCCATTAGATTCCTTTTGTATTCGTCAAAGCATGTGCGCATTTGCGGGAGAATGCTGCGCTTATTTCCCAGGAGCTCGGCTTGTGTAGTCTGGACATCCTCCCTCGGGCTTGTTATTTCGGGGGCGCTTTCCCAATCTAAATTAGAAATGTAACGGCGGTCCATCAACAAATGGGCTAGGGCCGTAATCAGTCAGCCGGCGAATGGGGGAATAGCTAGTTATGCATCACCCACAATTTAAGTGGTCATTTTTCTTTTATTTCGCTTTGATCGGGTTCATCTTTCCCCTGAAGGGTCGGAATTGTTCAGGATGAATAATATTCAGACATGTATATTAATAATTACTATTGCTGATATTCGTTTCAGATCAGCGAGGGGCATGTATAAAACCAGTCCTTTCTCCCATACGGTCGCATTTTTGTGGCGCGTGTGTGCCTGTTTTGTATGGGATAAGGTCTCGTTTACATTGCCTCATTTTGGTAATATTACTACTAATTGTTATTACTGAGTACAGCCAGGAAATTGTGGCATGGTTTAAGCTCCCGTCGCTTCAGTCCGGGCTAATATTACCGGTGGTCTGCGGTGGACCGCGTATGGGCGACTGTAAGCTAATTTGTAAAGTGCTATTGTCTAATTGAATTGTTGGGGTTTGATCAGCCCGTGATTTAATGTGGGCCGCTCGTTGCCACCCGTGAGTTACCGGGCCGCTCGTTGCCCGTGAGTTAATGTGGGCCGCTCGTCGCCCGTGATTTATGTGGGCCGGCCGTTGCCCGTGATCAGGGGCCGCCTGTTGCCCGTGTGATTTTATGTTGCTGCCTGTGATTTTGTGATGTACATATATTGTGAATCTGCCCGTGGTTTTGTGATGTTATTTTGGGACAGTCGTCTGTTTTTGTGATGGGTTTTACCCTTGTTTGTTTACTTATTATTACTCTATGGGAAAACATTGCCCGGCTTTCTTGTATTGACTTGGTTAGGCACCGGCCTGTTTTTGGCTAATTAATTGATATGGGTGTATAATAGCAGTAGATGACACTTGTTTATGGAGCCAATATGTATTTTATTAACTTCATGCTCGTAGCTGCGACATGGCATTTTTACAAGAATGACATTTTTACAAGAATATTCTGGAGTCACCAAGTGCATGCCTTACTTGACCTAGTGACGTATAAAGGTCAGAGTGCAATATGTAGTACTTTGCATATTAAGTAGTTCCACTACATCCTCCCTTTCTAAGGAAGGAAATAATGCAAATTGAAAACATTGACATCAAATTCCTAAAGTATTTTGTGATACAATGAATGGTTTGAAATGACTCAAAATTCTACCCATTATATGTAAAACTAGGGAAGAGTATTTTTTTTTTTAGTGCTCCAGATCCTTATAACATGCAATAATACAAAGCTTGTTATCATTTTTCAACATAAGAATAACAATGATAAAACATAAGCACAACAACTTAGAAACAATCAATAATAACAACAGTGTTCAGCAATGTTCCTTCGAAATGTCTATTCATCAGACTTTGCGCGTTTAGGATTCGATAAGCTGTCGGCTTTGTCACAGCACGTCCGGTTGCGTGTATGGTAAGCTCTGATCAGTGTTATTAGGTGTTTGGGTTGGTGCCCAAACACCTCTTGATATTGTTCGAGTTTTTTTAGGTGTTTCAATATGCCCAAACACCTCTTGATATTGTTCGTTTTTTTTTCTTCTTTCTTCTTCTTCCGAATAAGAATTATCCACAGACAAAAACATAGTTGCAGAGTTCACAGAACCTTAAAACTTCACACATACTTAGACCCAATATGAAGTTGTGCCTAAACCTTAACATGTAGTTGTACACTGTTGTGATGTCATAGTGAGGTCATCAGATATCGAATTACACCAAATCAACCGTTAATATTTTCAAAAATCATATCTCATGAACCACAAACGATATTTTCTCACAGTCTTTGCACCATGATAGATCTTTAATTATGTGGATTTTGTACACAAACAAATATTACCTGATTCCTCCTTCCGGTAGAAACCGAAGTTGAAATTTCAAAACAAATCAAAAAATTCAAAAAATCACATCTCATGAACCAATCTTTGCATCATCTTTAAAGACCTTGAACTATGTCACATTTCTTTATACAGATATGACCCTAATCTACCCTCCTCCTTCCGGTCGAAAACAGACGTTTAAATGAACAACTATTCAGAAGGATGCCACGCATCGGCTCACGTTCTCTCACAGCCAGACATATCGGCCTATAATAATGTGTATGCAGCATCTAATTAGAATAGAATACTACGAAGACCGTCAGGCGACCTTGGCCATGCATGCGCGCAGCATGCAGTAAAACAATGGCTTCCTGTCGGGCCATGTATATTTGTTTTACACCGCAGCGACGGGTTTTGTGCAGTAAAGCAATGGGTTTTGTGCAGTAAAAGTCCCAGATTCCGGTCTTGAGACTGAGAGAGAGAGACTACGAAACCCCAGTGGCGCGTTATTATAGAAAAACCCAAGCTAAATCAACGCATGGTGTGCTCTGCAGTGGAACCCATGGTGGAGTCATTCCTCCGCTCCGATGGTAGTGCCTGGTTGAGGCGTGATACTGTTGCCGATGTCCATGTTCTAAAGTCCATCAGCATCGAGCAAGGAATGGTTCAACGTTGTCGTTAGGTAGAAGCTAACGTTACAGCCTTACACAGGTAGGCTAATGTAGGGAATTTTTTTTTTTAAGAATTTGAAAAATATCTGGACCTAACTGGTCAGACTACATTTTTTTGTAAAATAGTTGACCTTAGGCCTATAAGTGAAAAATATCCTTGACAGTTTAACTTATGTCGTCAGACTTTTAAATATCTCAATCTGGTCTGTCCTTCAATATCGTGTCTGTTATTAACTAATGTGGCCTACTAGTGTTAAGCTAAGGTTATGGAGCATAATTAATATCATACTTTTAGTAGTGACAACTCTCAATTTTTTTTCAATAGTTACCATGTTAATACCTTTTGACCACAGGCAAAATAACTCTTGACCAACAAAATAAACTAACCTTAACCACCCCAAATCCATCAAAATCCTGAAAGGGGTAATTTTTTTGTAAAAATCAGCATCATTGTTGAAAATGGGATCTTCATAATGGAGTTTTATCAGATGCTTTAAAAAAAAGTACTAGTTGCAACAAACATAACTTTGTGATATGAGCCAAGAATATTCAACCTTAGGTGGTGTGAATAAGCATGGAAATGAAACTCTAAGTTGAACTAAAGTTTTGGGTTATTTTTCATAGTGTATATACAATGAAGATGATGCTGACCTACAAATCATTATTTTATATGTATGGATGAAGTCATTGCCATTCCTAAAATTAATTACCATTTGATTTACAGATCTATGGGTACCCACTCAGGAGTGGCATACAAATGCTTCCATGCCATTTTCCATGCCAGGGCTGAGCAGGGCTGAGAGTAAAGAAATGAGAAGAAACAGGAACATCACAGAAATGGTGCGGCAAATATTGAAAATTCGGTTAGAATGTCGTATTGAACCGCCTCTTTTTCTCATTCCTTAATATTCAATAAACTAATAAAGTTAATCTTACCCAACTCCCTGCAAGGTAAGGTGGAGAACATATGGATGATGATGGACATATACTTCAAAATTATTCCATGGATATGTTTTATTTCACAAAAATCAGCCATTTTGTATACGATGTGAATCTCCTCAGTCATGTCATCAGTCTGATGTAAACCCACAATTAGTGACCCAACACAGTCATTATTAATGCAGTGCAACTCTAATATGATCCTTCCTATTTTCTGAAGGGGAGGATTTTTTAGAAGGGAAATAAAGTCCGGAAAAACCATCATAAAAGTGGATTTTAAAGATAGTTTCACTTTCTGTACCACCAAAATCTGATAGAATAATTTTTAACTGGTTAGTGGGTTGCAAAAAATCCAAAACCCCTTCAAAAGTCCCTTAAAAAGTGGCGCGTAATATGGAATTCTTTCCAAAAATTCAACTGCTCTCAAGTATGTGCTTAAGCGATAATGATTTTTAGATCCACGATATATATCGGCAAACATATATTAAAATTTAATCAATGGATCGCAATTTTTTTGCATTCATGCATGATTGCTTTAGAGCGGAATAAATCATTATAATGGGGTAATATGCATGTACAAATTCTCTATAAGTGTTGAGATAATAAATTAAAATTTATTTGCAGAGCGTATATAATTCTGAAGTAGTTTGCTTTTTGTTTCTCATTTCCTAAAAGCCTGCATCAAAATGATCTAACACTCATTTTCCATGGAATTTCTGACTTGACTCTACAAATTGTCGATTTATATTTTATTGTGATTTATTTGTATTCGCGATTCGTCAGATATGCTGATAACTTCTAAACAGTTCTTTCGATATTTGTAATCGAACAAAAATGTTATCGCAATATTCGATATCGTGTTTATCACTTAAGCTTAGTATGCAGTGAAATTCACTTAAGTTTCAAGTTAGATGTTGCTTTTCGTTTCTTCTATCTGTTTACCTTGTCTTGTGTGTGTATTTTTGTTAATTTTGTCAACTCTTTCTGTCCACAATGCCCATCTCTTACTCAGTTATTCTCTCATTTCTACGTTAAATATTTATCATTCCTTCATACAAGCACATATTTGTAGTACAGAAGATGAGGTTGAGCAGTGAGAATGCAGCGTTGAACCCCTCAGAGAAGAAGAAAAACCAGGTCTCCCATGAAAGTGCCTCCTGACAAAACCGAGAAAAATTGAGAGAAAACTGTTTTCACAGTGGCAAACCTTGATTAATGCTCAACCTGAAAGATGAGAGGTTACTTTTGCAAATTGAAGATAAAGATCTTGTGGTTTAGAAGTTTGTTAATATTGTACCATGGTAATGAGTATAAAATCCAATTTGGACAATGCTTGATCCCATCAGATAAAATACCTATTTGGTACAATGATGCATAAATAAGAAACTCTTAGAAGAAGTCATCCAGGAAGAAAAAACAATGAAATTCTTTTTCACAAAGTCATTACACTGTAAGTTCACCAAGTAAGCGCACAGTGCGTACAAGCAATGGAGGAGTTGACTGCAGTAAGTATAGGTCCCAGCCAATCTAAAACTAACACGTCTGAAAAGTACGTCTGAAAAGGTTAATTTCCTACACTGGCAATAATTGGTAATTCATAGATCATTTAACTAAGAATACAATTGATCTGGTGTACAGCCAACTCTAGCTGCAAAAAGAACTGTAGAGACTGCAAGGTTCAGATACATTGGCTCAGAGGCATATGTAATTGATACTGATATACACCTACTGGCCACTGGCCATAAGTATTGCAACACATTAACCAAAGTTCAGTTTGGAGAACTGTAAGAATAACACTAATTTTATTTTATCGTGTATTACACCATCTTGACTTCTTTGAAAGTGCCTGTGTTTTAAAGTTTTGTGTCAATGTTCTTTTACTGTTTCTTGCTTACTCGAAAACACACGTATCTATGTAATGATCGATGGGCAGTTCAGATTAAATGATCATCTCACCCAGTTACCGTAAAATTGCGATTTTGAGACATATGTTGCAATACTTCTTGGCCAGTGACTGTAGACAGTGGCAAGCAGTGAAGGTGTTGAGAAGCAGAGAGATTTTCACATGAAAGTATTATCTTCACACACCCCTTCAATGCACCAGCTGTACTAATTATATAATACACTTATAATGAAGATGAAGAAAATCACTATGACACACATTACAGCTGCCCTGGCCATCAACTTCAGATGACTCTAGATCCTTGCAGACTGCTTTAACAAATGAGCCGGTACTCAATCACCCCGCTCGGTTTCACCATACTAGACATCTGATTCCACGACCCTAAGAAAGTTCACTCGGATTGAGATAATGTTGCCCTTTAACCATTAACTTTAATTAAAACATTCTGTTGACTTTCTTTTTCATGTAAATTCAGTAAAGTTTTTTTTGTTGATCACACAATACTACAGATCACTAGCCAATTAAAAATTAACAAATGACCTAGAAGTTTGGATAACCTTTATCCTGTATGAAATGGATTATTATTGATGGGTGCAAAAATGGATATATATCATGACCTATGATAAACAGAAATGTCATTCAAAGAGACAGTACTTTATTTAAATATTATTAGTTTTATGTATTAATAAAAGAATGTTTAATCAATTTAAATATTTACACAAAACGTTGACAATTTAAACCAATAATTTACTTTTTAAAGATGAAAGATTCACAAATTGTCTTTTTGATGTAGGTAGGGTTAGATCCACGGTTGCCTAAAGAGGGTGGAGCTCAAGGTAAGCAGATGGGGATGAAACCCAAAATATTGAAATGTATGGGACAATTTAGAAGTTTTTCACATGATCAATTAAATTGAATACCAAGCACTGCGACACCGTAGATCCTACACTGGGAGTAATGTAGAGGGCGGGTAATGACGTTCAGGGAGCAGTCAATTCAGACCTTTATTCAAGGCAAGACTTAAACTGGTTCATTTCTTTACATCAAATATTTCCCAAATATGGAATGTTTTCCAAACTCTCCCTACCTCATCAAATTGATTTGATGATTATAGAAACATAAAAACATAGCCCATGTGAACTATTCAATTATACAAAATCCCCATTAAAATGTACAGTTTTCTAAGAATGACCGAAAGAGGGCGCTATTTTCATGTCATAGTTCAAATGCAAAATATCTGCCAAACTGGCAAGTTTTGTGAGTGAGGATTTATAATAGAATTTACATGTAACTATTCATTAAACAACCTGTAAAAGATGCAGCTAAATATTATTGCGTAGTAAATGAGAAAATAATGAAATGCACTTATATTTTCGTTTTCAATCTAACGTGGAATTTAAGAAAGAGTACTTGATAATCATTTTTCTTCAAAGTGACAGCACCGTAGACAAACAAAATGTAAATGTAAATGGAAGATTTATACCTTCATCAGTTTTACAACAATTCATAATTATTATTATTAACACTTCTCTCTAAAGACAGACATTTCATGTTGGAACGACTACAAAAATCTGAATGTTTTCACTATTTTCAGTTAATGCAATGAAATAAGTTGGAAACTTTCACTGTTATTTTCATACATACCTTTTATGCATTAACAGACATCTGACCTTAAGTGTATACTGGTTTTAAGTGGTGTCCTGGTATTTAAATAGGATTATCATTGGTTGATTGAATTTTAAGGGAAGAGGCGGAAAGAGATTCCAGAGGACGGTGTGGTGGAGGTGGCTTCCAAGGGTAGGGGTGGCTTTAATAGTGTTGATTGTTAAATACCAAGAGAGCAGATTGTAAATACCATAAATCATTATGCAACAGCAGAATCAAGTTATTGTACTTACCGTGTACAACAGCGCCCTCACCAGCAATATCAAACAGAGAGATGATGTATGACCTTATTCTAGGAGCATCTCAAAAATTTAAATGCATTTCCACAGGATCGCTCTGTTCACATGAATGCTCCTACTCAAAAAAAATATTTACATTCCCAGTGGAACTTTCCATCAATTCATATTTACAAGTGGCTCCATTAAAGGGGCAGTATTGTCATGATCAAAAGGGCATGTAATCAGAGTGTTAGTTTTAGATTACCTCAGTGACTGAAAATAATTCCCCATGATAAGGTCGTATTACTGTTGCTGCTGCACAAATGAGCCAGTAATTTTCAGTCACTGTGTTCATCTTAAGCCAGGACATCGATTCCATGCCCCTGTTGTAAGTCTACTCTGACTTATACTGTCCCTTTAATTTGCCTACTTTCACCCCATTCACACCTTTTCTATTTCAGCACTTTGTTTCATGACTGTGGAGTGAGAGACAAGCATATCAACCAACTCAAGGTTATTTCATTGCTCTACAAAGTAAATTAAAACAATAATTAAATTTTCAAAAAGAAAAATATTTTTTCTTGTATTCCTCATGTTTTTTTCCTTTTTTATATTTTTTACTACAGGATTCAGCCGTTGTGGTAGATGAACAATTTGATTTTATTTAACCCTGCAATTGATGTGTATAGCACTGTATACTTCTCAGTGCATTTTGAGTGTCTGTGGAAAAAAAAACTACAGGCGACTCGTGCAGGACTCAAACCCACGACCACCCACTTAGTAGTGCATACGTCTTAACCTCTCGACCACTGAGCTTGCCTGATGATGATTGGCTGGCGACAATCCTATATATAGCAGCGGGTTCGGTGATATTTATAGGTGGATGAAATTCGTGATAAACAATTGATTTAATTTTGCCCTACACCGACGTGTGTGTATAGCACTGTATACTCAGTGCTTTTTCAGTGTCTGTGGAAAAAACTTCACAGGCAACTCAAGGATTTGAACCCACGACCTCCTGTTTACTAGTGCAGATGTCTTTAACCTCTTGACCACTGAACATCGAGTTTGTCGATGACGATTGGCTGTCTAAAAATTCTATACACACGTCGGTGCAGGGCAAATTAAATAAGTTGTTTATCATCTGACGCAATAATTTCATCAACCTATAGGTGACTGGTTTGATCAGCTTTTCCTCAGATCTCGACGACAAGAATTCCTCCTCAAGAATGCTTTTAATCTTATCTGATGTAAATATTCAAAAACAACTTTTGATAATAAAGGTTTCCTAATTTTAATATCAATAATGTAAAAAATTGTGATCGTGTATTCTAAGAATGGAGAATCAGACATGAATCTTTTGAATTGTTTATGAAAATCTTAGATGCAAAAAAAGGACAGTTACTGTAAAGTTATTTTATATGACAAAGAACAAACATTGCCTCATAGCATCCAGGAATGAATTTTAAATAAAGAATTAACTGCTTACCAAACCCAAAGGACCTGTAGCAGTGGCCCAACCCAAAGGACCTGTAGTGTTGTTAGTGGCCCAAACCCAAAGGACCTGTAGTGGTTGTTAGTGGCCCAACCCAAAGGACCTGTGGTGCTATAGTGTCTAACTTGAACAGCAATGAGGGCATGGAATCGGAGTGCTAGTTTTAGATTAACTCAGTGACTGAAAATAATACCGCCATGATAAGGTAATATTACAGTTGCTCCTGCAGTCACTGTGTTCCTCTTAAACTAGGACACCGATTCCATGCCCTGGCTTCAATTATTTGTGACATTACATGGGTAATAAAAAGTAAATAAGACAAAGATATACAAATATATAGCAGCAGGAAAGCACAACAAATTTCTTTAATAGCAAAATTCAGCAAATGTTTTATATCTGAGTACAAAGACACTGCAGTGATGTTCCTTAATTATATTTAATTCAATATTAACCCTGCTACTACTACAAGGGTCAAAATCAGTCAAAATGTTGATATACTTGCCAAGGTATACATGTATCTAGTGCACTTAAAAGTCAAACACTGTCGAACCTTACGTGGTAAAGTACATGTACAGGTCAAAATGAGTCGACCGTTTTTGACTGGCAAAAGCATTGTCTTGTATTGTTCAGGGTGGTCAAATGACAATAAAACCAGTGAAAATACCTTTTGTGCACATTTGGTCAGCAGTCAAAACAGGTGGTTTTGACCTTGCGCTAACTGCTACTAAAGTGCAGCTATAGTAGGAGGGTTAATTGAATATTTTATTTTTCTTGTTCCTCATTTTCATACGTACATTAGTGATTACTCACACGTTTTTTACTATAAATCCATATTATCTATTTTAATACATAATTCCAGAAACATCCTCCTTGGAATAAGCGTTAAATTTGATATCAGGCACTCAATAGACGGATGCACTATCGATAACTGCATTTTACATCTCAAACTGTAGGAAATAATAACCCTAACCCAAGGTTTGTCAGTAGGCCGAATTATCATTATTTTATGGTCATTATGCACAACCAAAAGAGGTACATACAATGTGCACCGTACATGTAGACCATGAGCTCATAGTGCAAGAAATGAACCAAGTTGTACCATCTGTAGTGACAAAAATGTATATGGTTTTGTTGCTCACACAATTACAGATTTTTTGTAAATATGTGATAGCAATTATGAATAGCTTTGTTTGTTTAAGGCCAAAAAGTCTCTACTTTCTGGTAATAGGTCGGCTTCCATTTTTTTTTTTTTTTTTTTGCCAAGCAGCAAAATACGTGATAAATGTATACGTGGTTATTGGAACCAGACCAAATTTCCTGTACACAAATTATGGTGGCTAAGAGAGGCCGCGCAAACGTTCATACGGTAGAATTCCAGCCGATCCAGCAATTATGGCTGCAACTAAAATGCCGACGCGCAGATCTTCAGACAACGCGCAGATCTCAGACGACGCGCAGATATCAGACAACGCGCAGATCTCAGACGACGCGCACGGAGCATTCAGAATCCTGAGACCCTTTTTCAGTTACGAAACCAGTTACTCAATCAGCCTCTTCCTTTCAGAACATTGCGCATGCCTGCACACATTTTGTGTCGACATTCAAAAAGTACGAAGCTATTTCATGGTTTTTGCACATTCCTGTCATACTTGATAAATCATCTAGTCCATGGACTAATAACTGTTTCAACAAAGTATACATGTACAGTGTAATGAACTTTAAGATTAGGAAAAAAAATTCAGCTTCATCGTGAGGGATATTATTTGATTTGCACAATTACATACCTATATTCTTTAGGTTACACTATTGGTTTTGAAAAAAACATTTTTTTTTAAATCAATTATCTCAGACATCATAGTGAAAATTGTATACAATATATCGACAATTTTGTTTTTATGTATACGATTTCATAACTATTTTCTGAGTATTTCAGTCATAATCAGTTTAATATAAGCAATAATTGTGCTAAACTTGATGGTAGCAAATATCTATCGAGTCTTTCTTGTCCGAGGTAGTATCATTTTAGTAAATAAAAGTATTATTTCCCAAGTCAGTACGTATTAAATCCTTGTTAAAATGCATACGACGTTCGTGTCTTCAAAAAACAAGAATATTGCGTGCTTTTTCCAAAAATGAATTCTGTGAACGACACTGAAACTTTCACATATTGGTTACGTCATGTACTAATAATATACACTAAGGAGAAAATCCACATATTTGGCGACAAGACTGATTTATATACATAACAGCAAAAGAAACGTCACCCTAATATTTATTATTTTCATTTATAATTAATATAATTTGTTTAATGAAGAATATTATGAGTATGGAGGTAACACGGAACACAATGTGGAAAATTTGGTTGACCTGGCAGCCAAATCCATCCCACAACATTGTATATATTTATTATGTTTAATAATATAATTAATTTAAAAAAATTTAGGGGGTGACGTTTCTTTTGCTGTTATGTATAATTGAATTGACTATCTACAGGAAGGCATTGCAATCTGTCAAAAGCTGAACTGTAATAATAAACATGTACATATACTATAAAATATTCATCTTTTAATATTTACCAATATAAATCTTACTATTTATTGGTTTACAATTGGTTTGTCGAATCAATCGATCAAAAAACAGAAACTATACAAACATAAAATAGCATACAATACCTAAGATTGTGGGTGTTTTCAAAAAGTTTGAGAACTTAGGGGAAATCCAGGTAAGCTATGTTTGATGAATGGTATTGTGTTGTCCTGTTACCATAGGACCTAACTGACGTCAGCAAGACAAACACATTTTGTTGAATAAGGTTCATGTTATTCATTTACTTAGTGCAAAGCCCCACCCTGGTGACACTGTAACCTGAGATGACCCGAATGATTAATGCATCCCAACAAACGGACAAGATTGTGCGAAAGCGAACCAAATCACTATAAAGAAGGCGCTTTTTAGTATCTGGGTAAAATGCAAAAACACTCACTGCAAACAATATAATACAGATATACCATATAAATTGTTATTAATTGTTTAACATTTTAACAACTTAGTATTTGTTTACAGTACAATCAGGAATGAGAGTACATTATTATTTTTAATTTGTTTGATCCACTACAAAAGTACTATACTCCAATCATTTCAAAGAACATAATCCCCAGTTCATGGCTGAATGAGGGCGCATGCAAACAAAACTTCTGCTGTTTTGATACGTGGAACGTTACTTTTGTATGGACGGCCAGCATTGAGCAAAATTGTGGTTGGCAACAGACTACCCAAAATTAATATTTTGTAACCTGAAGTATGTAACATGGGTTTATATCTTCATTTTGTTTAGGTAATATGTATGTTGATTTATCAGTGTTTTAATAAATGCATGGTATTACAAAAAATGAATAGTTACTGTTTTATTTTGCACTGGCAGCCGGCCGCCCATAGTTTTTCAACGACGTAGAAAAGTTAGCATATCACTGGATTCACTGGTTCGCGTGCGCTATCCCTGGCTCAATTATAGTATTAACGGTTGCCAGGAAAAGGTTTTTCACTGTGAACAACTTTCAAAAAAAGTTTGTATTTTTCAGGTAGAAAAATTAACATAGCGTATACAATTATCATGAGATATATTACCATTTTAAATGGGCAGTATCGTTACAATCAACAGGGCATGGAATCGGAGTGCTAGTTTTAGATTAACTCAGTGACTGAAACAATTATATGAAACGTGAAAAATGATAAGGTCGTAACCGTTGCTGCTGCATAAATGAACCAGTAATCTCTAGTGACTGTATTCATCTTAAACTAGGACACCGTTTCAATGTCCTATTGAAAGTCTGCTCTGATCGCGATGATTGTCCCTTTAAGTACTTCTTTTCAGAGAAGAGTTTCAAGTTTCAAATGATTGCCATAATGACTACAGTTTGGTGAGTCTGTGAAGCTATTGATCTGTGGTAGAAAACTGTACAGTGTGTATGAGTTTTTCACAATTATCTCATAAAATCGAATTCTGGCTTTTATTTTAGGGTTCGGAGCGACATTGAACAGTCACCATCGATATCCATTCCTGTGGGGCATTCATTGTTTTATAAACTCTTCCTGTTGTGGCCAACAAAACAAATTAACTAAACAATTAACAATAACAATAAGACGATGAGATTACATTTTTTCACCAACAAAACAAATCACTTTACAATTTGCATCATTAGAATTAATTAGGCCTGTGTATGTTTACATTTGTAAATTACTTTCGGTATATTTAATGCAAAATTTTACTTTGAAATGTTTCAATTCAAATAAAGAATAACGAGAGAGAAGGGGATAGCGTTATTTTATTATCAAGTTCGTTCCAAAATAATTCATCTTGTACGTTATGTTTAAAGTATATAGTTATATTATAGGCCAAAAATGTCTCCGGTTTCTAGTCATAGGTCAGCTTCAAAATCGGTTCGGTGACGTAACGAAATACGTGATACATGTATACGCGGGGACCAAATTTTACCCCAATCTGAAAAAGTCATAGCAACAACAGCACCAAAAAAGTGTCCCGGCATCTTATGGTTGTTGGGTGCTACTAGGAGACAGATAATCGTCCAGACGTTGATGGTGTTTGGGGTGCAACTCGCGCTCATCTCCTCCAGAAACAAAGTGTGCTTTTTTTTTTTTCGAGCTGTTCTATTTTGAGAGATATAAGTAAATCAACACATGAATTTCAAATTTCAACACTTGTTATTGTTATTGACTATGTGGTGTATAAATATCATATTTGAGAATAATGTTTCTCCCTATTCTCCCCAATTTTCTCTCTATCGAAAGGTGAAATTGCTTTAAAGTATCGGCCAATCAAATCGTTTTCCCTTCGCATGTCATGTCACGTGTCCAGCAAGGTTTATCTACTGGCGACGAAAGCAGGGCGGGAGGATTTCCAAGTCCAAAAGAAGTTACGTGATTATAGTATTTATTTTGTGAAAATTACAACCTTTCTAACTCAACTCTCTCCACATATCCATTTCTAGAGTAGAATTTGCCAAATTTAAAGTGTGTGTTTGTGAGTTAGTTACACCCATATATAACTACTGACAAGCTATAGTCTTTAAACGGCAGAACAAAATTATTATTTTGCTGTGAGTTATTTTGTGACAAAGTTATTATCATTTGAACTAAATACTTCAAAAAATCTTCTAAAATGCATGCAATATATTACTCAGTGTAATCGGGATAAAAAAATACAAACCTCTCAGCTTTTTAATTTCCTCCTCTTTCAGCCTTTCAAGTTCATCATGACGTTCCCATTTCAGCCTGTCAAGTTCATCACGATGTTCCCTTTTCAGCCTTTCAAGTTCCTCTTTCAGCCTTTCAAGTTCATCACGATGTTCCCTTTTCAGCATTTCAAGTTCATGATGCTCCATTTTCTGCTTCTCTTTCAGCATTTCATGTTCCACGTATGTGACATCTAATATATGAGTTCTGATTCTGAGAATCTCAACATAATGATTAAACTGCATAACTTTTTTCCCAGTGATTTTCTTAGGGAGGTATATAATGAAAGCGTTTATTTCCGCTAACAGTACCTGTATATCTCTAAGTTAAACGGCCATAACTGAGTCACTCTGGTCATCGATTTTGTTTACAATGAATGAAGACAAGTAATTAATACGGATTTTGAGACGAAGTGATTGCTCATTGAATGATTTTATTTTTTTATTATTCGTCGAGATTGTTCCGATCAACTTCATTGTCGCATCAGCGACGGAAATAACAGAAACAGCAACAGCATCAACCATATTGAATCTGTATAGACATATCAAATAAAGAATCACAAGCATTGTCAGCACGTTAACAGGTATCTCTTTGAAAAAATTATTACCAAATAACAATGAAAAACTATTAAAAACGCGTCACCACACCGATTTTAAAGCAACCTACTCTCTTTATGTAAAAGAGTGAAAACCACTCTTTCAAAGAGCTATATGGCGGACAAGTCTTTTTGGAGTGGATAAAGAGTAAAATTGGTAGTGTATAAAGAGTGAATTTGTAGCCGTTTACTGTATTTTTCAATCGAATCAGAGTGGGTTACACTCCAAAAAAAGATTTGTCCGCCATATAGCTCTTAATTAAAAAGAATGGTCACTCTTTTACATTAAGAGAGTATGACCAGAAACCGAAACAATGTTGGCCAGTTTCCGCAAATTTGCCAATTACTGTCTTTATGTTTGTCGATCCGCATGTATGTCGGTCTGTTTGTCTGTTTTATTTGTGTGTTTTTCTTTTTATACTGCAAATTAAGGTCTTAATATGAGCTGTAGACCACAGAATACAGATACTATTAAAACCTTGATTTAGATTTGTTTTAATGATACCCATTGGCGGATCCAGGTGGCGAGGGGCTAAGGGGGCTGTAGCCACCCCCCTAAAAAAAAATTTTTTTTTAATTTAAAAAATTTAAAAAAAGGGAGAGAAAAAGTGAGAGAAAGAGGGGGAGGGGAGGGGAGAACGCACTCCCATTCCCTCACTGTGCTTTGTTTTTCTCTTCCTTTGATTTTTTCATTGTAATTTTTGTAGTACTGAAAAATAATTGTTTTGGATTCTCAGCCCCCTCCCCTAAAAAATGTTCTGGATCCGCCCATGTGACCACTTAATAATAACATTTCATTATTATATAGCGCAAGACCACACATATAATTAAATAACATTCTGATTATAATCCAACATAAAATTACATAAAATTATATTTTTTTAAAGGATCACGGAAATAAAAACCGTTCTGGCTCTTAATAAATGTGTTTTGCATAAGAAAACAAGATATTAGTCTCTCCACTCCCATCACCCTCCTGTGTTATAATTAGATCAAAAACAAACATTAAATGAGCCAAATTCTTGATCCGTTAATACCGTGTTATGATCCAGGATTGAAGACAAACGTACATTTTGGCGCAATGTTTCATTGTCTGTTACTTGTAAAACGAGGATCCATTGGGGGTGTGGCGGCTAAACATTTTTCCTGCTAATTGTTGTTTTACTGTCTCCCGCTACATAGCATTCTTCAATTCACCATTATACATGAGATATTATAATCCAACATAATATTACACAAAATTGTTTAATTATTTGCATGTAAATTATTTATTTTAAATGTAACCAAATGTTCTTCATGCATGCTGGCGTTATAAGGAAAACAAAATATGACAAAACGGTAAACAATAGATACATTATTAATGTGTTTACGTGTGTATTGTACAACTATTATAGAATTACAACGTACATAATGAACAAACATGGCTTATTGCAAAACTACGTTTTCTGTCGCAGCTCCGAGACTCTGGAATCATCTTCCAACTAAACTCAAATCTTGTCATAGTATAACCAGATTCAAGTCGATGCTTAAAACTCATCTTATGTCACAACTCTTCAAAGATGATGTATATTTGTAATTGCATTGTAGGTACATGTATCTCGGTACATAATTTGTTTTGTTTTCCCTATGCTATCATTGTATATTGTCTGTATTAATGTTTTTTCTTTGTTTCCGCGCCTTGAGCGCCCAGCAGGGTGGATATGTGCGCGCTAAAAATCTTTATTATTATTATTATTATTACAAAATATGTTGTAAATAGCATAGAAAGTTACCTTGAGAGCAAAAGTTACCTTGACAGTCAACCAGTTACCTTGAGAGTCAATCACTATCTTTCATCTGTACTGTTTCCAAACTAAAATCGATCGTGGGTGTTTTTTTAAATGTTAGGGGAAATCCAGGTAAGCTATATTTGGTGATGTAGCTATTGTGTTGTCTGTTGCTATGGGACTGTTCTGATGTTGACAAACACATTTCGTTGAACAAGGTTCATGTCATTTATTTACTTTAGTGCACCCCCATGACGATGTAATCCATAGAGTTATACATAAAAACTCTATGATGTAACCCGAGATAACCCGAATGAAGTTTGATTACTTAAAGAAAGGTTTGGTTTCTGAATTAGTGTTGTAGTTAACAAAACTGTTGCTAATCCTGTTACAAATATTTACAACCTAAACCTAGTCTCGATCCCAACTACCTACATGGAAGGTGAGCATTCTAAACCACAAGACTACCATGCCACTCGAATTTGGCGGTGAATTAAGTACAGAAGAACCTTTGTAAAATTTGTATTTATAAAATAATATAAATATTATTGTTCAGAAAAATATTGCACAGGCATACAGGGTTCACTGTCCCCACTCGCCCAGGGCGAGCGGGGCAGGGGGTATGGAGTGTGACACCCAATAACTGTTCTCAGTCGGCAAATCAAAGGTACTAGAGCAAGAGTTGGTCCAAAATAAATTTTCAGTCAGCAACATTTGTATGTTTTATGTACTGATGCCTCTTTTCACAACAAACTATTTTAAAGCAGAACCATACCCTAAATTCATGGTCACACAATAATGTAATTATATGGGGGGGGGGGGGCTTTTTCAATCATCAACCATTATATAGGCCTACTGTTAATTTAAAGGAATATTGTGTACATGTACAACACTGTCCCAAATAATTATGTCCTACAAGTTGCATTTTGAGATAATCAAATTTGTTACACAACTAACTGTATCTATATGCAGGAACACATTTATATATGTAATGGAATACATCATTCATCAAATGTTTCTTTTGAAGCCTTTTTGTCTATAATTTCAGTATAACTATTTTTTCAAAATGATTTTTTAAAGTTCATGAGACAAACATTTCACATAATAAACAACCTGAATGGTTTCTCACTACTGCTGAAGCTTTCATATAGGCTGGAGTTATGCATCAACAAATCCTTACAGAAAAGAAATATCTTTTACTAAAAAAAACTTTCTTAGTGGGTAGACATTCACAGGTCAGTAAGTCTGACCAAGTTCCAATTTTTCAATGTAACTTTGACTTGTGTCACCATAAAATGACACAGACTCAAGGTTTGAGGAATACGTGTCTGCTATGAAAGTTTAATACTGTTGCATTCCCCACTTTTGTGGGTCAACAAATAATAGTCGGACACAAACTTTGTTGTGACAATCTCAATCAATGGGGTTGGTTTATTATTAACATCACTATTTAACAATAATAATAGGCACTAGTAACATGTATGACAGGAGTGGTAGCGTATAGGTACATGTCAATAGTTAAACTTATATACTTGTGCTAAGTTCCGAATAGGGTGTACGAACAGTGGCGTAGCTGGCTATGTTCGCCAGGGGGGGGGGCGAATCGGATCCCAGGGGGCCCACCAATTAGATTTTACATATTTTTTGGGCCCCCTCTTTACCTGGGGCCGTGGGCAACTACCCTTTTGCCCTTTATAGTGCAATCTGTATACAGGGCCGGATTTATAAGGGGCCAAGGGGCACTGCCCTGGGCCCCTGCCAGAGGGGCCCCAGACTAAGGACTTACTTTATTAAAAAAATGTAATAATTATAAAATTAGTTTTATATTTTTTTCGAAGAAATGCGGTTTATCATTCATTTTATTTTTTAGTTCATTTTTTATTTGTCATGTAATTTAATTTCTATGTCGAGGGGCCCCCGAACCTGAAGTGCCCCTGGGCCCTCAAGGTCTCAAATCGGCCCTGCCTGTAATAGTCCTGCCTGCTGGTGGGCCTGTCAGTCAGTCCCATAAGCATGTGAAAAATTCGCATGTGTTAGGGGGCCCACTTATTCTGGATTCAAGCCAGGCGGCCGCCCCCGGCCCCTCCCGCTAGCCAATACGCCACTGTTTACGAATACCAACTATTGGGCACAGTCAGTGGGGACCATCGTTCGTTCATGCGTGGCTTGTCACCTGGCATACGGTACGGGCACTGCTATACCGAGAGACGGGCGGCTGGTCGGTCTCATGACGGGGACCACCGGGGCTTAACTACTGGGGCAGTTCGACGGGCCAGAGGTGTATCAGACCGCATAGCTGTACATGTAGGCGAACCAATGGCCATATCGACGCCCCTCCACCATTGGTTTAACGAACGAGGCACCGCACTGTAATAGTTCGGCATCGTAATCGTCATGGATCGAGTCACACAGATATCATTCAGAATCGCACTTCGCTGAGATCAGGAAATCTTTGGGATTATATAGAAAATCTGGGGCCTAGGGAATGAATAAAATACAAGCTTCATTTTAGCGTCTTAGCCAAGGAGAAGCTTGGCTTCCGCGTCTAAGGGTAGAAACGTGTGCAAAATCAGGACATACAACAGGTCCTTGTTCCATATAAGGTAAGGTGTATTTGACGAAAGTGAAGTGATCGACAACTTAGAAAGGAGGGGCGTCTAAGGGGAAAATGCTTACTGGGCATGTTAAGCTATTTGCTTGGATGCTAAGCTATATACTGCATGAGGGGAACAGCGGCTGTGCTTGGGTTAGGGAGCACTACACGCGGGCCACGGCTAATGACTGAGCGGGTCAGTCACGGTGACTGTTTGGCCGTGGTTCACCCACGAACCGTGCAAGTGTGCAAGTTGGTGAAGGTGGACCTGGAGGAAAGTATTCGGAAAATAGACTAAGTCCAAAGGACGGCCCAAGCCACGTGGCGGGAGGGTGTGGCATGCACACAGGGCTCTCGCTGGTGTTGCATTATGCATTGCGTGCTGGCGCTGGATATGCATGAGCAAAAGTAGCGTCCTTGTATGGATTGTATATTCATAGCGGACAATCGAGGGTCCGGGGAAACAACCCTGGGACTTAGATCTGCTTGAAATTGCATCGTCAGCAAAATATTGGAAAGTGAAGAAGTGAACTATAAGGGTGCTAATATTTATCAAAATCAAAGGGTAAGATTCGTAACACTATTCCCCTGTAGTTTCAAACGTCCTCGTTTTGCGTTAACATGGAAACAGGTTAAAATCATCAAGAAAACAATAACAATATTACTGTTCATAAAATCTAAAGTTCATAGATGATCACATGGTGAATCAGCTACGCGATGTCAAAAGTTGATGAAAACAAAAAGTCATAGAGTTCATTCTGACGAGGCATAATCTTAGAGTTCAAAATGGTTCATCAAGTGTCACTTTTGTAGTTTTGGTCTACGAACTACAAAACGTCTAGGCAATTAATTATGTAAATAAATCTATAATCTACTACGGAAAACTTAAACTGAACACGTATTCTCATAATTATACAGTTACATGCATGTACCGTGTACACATGTACAAATACAGTTCGGCCGCTGTCGCGTGGCATCTCCTAGCTAGACTCCTATACAGTCATATCAGATTACAATCGCACACATTCTGTAGAGGTACAGTCGGGGCTGCAAATTTATGAATGAATGGGTCGCCACCGTTTCGCTCTGTTTGTTTACTACGAGTTCCTTGACCTAAAGAGGTCAAATATGCAAGCAGTATCAGTGAAGGGAGCTAAGTAAGAAACCTGGCTGGTGTGCGCGTTGTACGTTGGCTTCTTCTTGTGGGAGGGGCAATGTTCGATGATACCGTGGATGACGGCAGGCGATGGTCATTCTTGGGTGGTTGGGAAGGGGAATCATCAGAACTCGTACTGATGGTCTAGGGATCGCGTGTGTCAGGGATATGGACGGCTGGGTCCACTGCTGACGTTTCTTTCAAAAGTTTTTGCATGTCCTTCATCCATGGTGGCACATCGTCGCTGTAGTATCGTTTTAAACGATCATGATGTAAAACTTTGGATTTCCCTCTCCGTTTATAACGGAGTACAAAGAGTAAATCGCTTAGTGTTCGTTCAATGATGCAAGGTCCTATCCATTTAACCTTTTTCAGTTTTGGGGAAAGACCCGTCGTCTTGGTGCTGTCCATAAAATACACAAGAGCACCAACTGCGTAGTTGTGATGTGAAATTCTTGTGTCGTGGTCTCTTTTCTGTCGTTGACTGGCTTGACCAAGGTGTTCACGGACTATATGATGGACCCTTGGTCATCCTCTTCAGTGCAATGACGTACTACACTCATTTGGGGGATGGACTTCATCTTGGGTGGGCCACCAAACATTAAGTCGATGGGCGCGTGAGTCTGCGACCACATAAGACATATTCGGGAGTAAACCAGTCGTCTCGTGCTGGCAACTTCTATATGCTGATGTTAGAAGAGGGAGATGAATGTCCCAGTTTCTTTTATTATCATCAACGTAAGCTGAAATCATGTTCTACAAGGACTTGGTTAAATTTTTTCAGCTTGGCCGTTGGCCGATGGATGATAGGGCGATGTTCGTGTTTTGTTTATCTCTAACAGCTGAACGGAACGGAACAAATTAGATTCATAGTTTCTGCCTTGGTCTGAATGTAGATCAAGGGGGACACCAAATCTTGAGATAAATTCATAGACTATTTTGTGGGCAACTGTCTCTGCTGTCTGGTCAGGCTTCCATCCATTTCGAGAACTGGTCACCAACGAGCAAGATGTATCGATTACCCTGCTCACTGATTGGTAAGGGGCCAAGGATATCAGTTACCAGTTCATCCATGGGTGCGCCAACTCTATAGTCTTGAAGGGGCTCGTGGTGTTTTGTGGGGCCGCTTCGGGCTCCACACTTCGCACATTTTTCATCCAATTCCGGACCGATCTTTCAGCCGGTACCAGTAGAATTTGCGTTTTGTCTTGTGAACAGTTTTCTTTTTACACCGAGCTAGATGGGCTGAGGTCACAGCATCATGCGTTGTTCGTAGATGGTGTTCAAGCTTTTGGTACCACAAGCTGCAAGTATGATTGGGCTTTGTCCGTAGTTACCCATCTCTTGTAGAGGACAACCGTTTCGGACGATAAGTTGTTGCCATAACCAAAGTTTTCGGGTTGCTCGACCTTGACTGGCGGCCAAGTCTCCTTCCTGGCCGCTGGAGGGATTTATCTAACCAATCCAATATTACGCCAATATCTGGACTGCTCTCTGCATTTTGGCGATTTCGTCAGAGGAGTAACCGTTCACCCAAGGTGTGTCTTGTTTGCTAACCAGCATTTGAACCGGCATCGTCGTGCATGGAGATTATATGTACGTTGAACAAGTCATCACTATCGTGGATTTTGGTCTTTGGAGTGAAGTGGGATAGTTCTGTAAGTTGCGGCCCGGCACTTAAACCGGCTAAGGCGCCCTTGTCGGGGCGCAGGGCGTGTTACAGTTCATGTCACTTCGCTCTGGTTCATCCTGTTTATCACCGTTAACATTGCTAGTTTCGGAGGAGTTTTCTGCTGACTTTGACATCACATCTTGTTGCAATATCCCTGGCGAGGCGTTGGACAACATGGCTTGTCCGGGAGTTTCCAGTTGTGTTTGCAAAACGGCCGACGGGAGTCGATACCACATGTCATTGATAACTGTATCGCACGAGCGCCAAATACAGTTGCCGAGTTTGCAAATAATACCAAAGAGGAGTGTTACCACTGTTGCCATCAGTATGAGAACTGTCGCGAAGGGGATTGGCTGAACCTTTTCCAGTCCTTCAGATAAAAGTTCGGACCTGGGACGTAACAAGTCAAAACATTCCTGGGAGTCTTCATTGCATGAAGATTTGACAATATCGGGAGTGTTCTGAGGGGATTCTACCTGTCTGCAGAGGTAGCATGAATTTGTCTGGTCGATAGGGGATTACGTCGTCGACTTTGTTGAAATCGGGACCACAGTTCACTCTTAGTGACACACTTGTCACAACCACCACATGGTAGTTCAGTGAGGATGGTCTCTACTGTCGTAGCACGGGCACTCGTCAGGATCACACGGCACCCTAGAGAGGGCATCTGTACTGCTATGTTTCTTTCCTGCACGGTGTTCAATCTTAAAGTCAAACCGCTACAATCTCTCAGCCATCGAGCCATTTGATCATCCGGATCTGAATGTCATTATCCATCTCAAAGCACTGTGGTCTGTGCGACCAGAACCACGCAAGTAGTGCCCAAAATACTGTACAAACGTAACAATAGCGAGAAGTTCACGCCCTGCCGTACAGTGCATCGCCGTTGAGGTTTAGTCATCGACCGGCCAGCATACGCCATCTGTCGCTCTTCTTTTTTCTGTGTTCGTTCGCACCACTGAATTCCAGACAGGTGGCGCTGATACCGGTATCCGATGCATCAGTATCGATAATGAAAAGTCCGTCGTTATCGGGTACGACATAAGTTCCGTCAGTGCGGCTTTCAATGTTTCGAACGCGGTTTGACAGTCAGGGTCCACTTAAATATCTGTCCGGCCCTAACAGACGATTTATGACTGGCTATCGTCGAGAACTCGCTATAAATCGACGATAGTAAGAACAGAGTCCAAGAAACGAGCACATCAGTGATATTCTTAGGTGTCGGCCAGTCTTGAACTGCAGAAAAACCTTGCATCTGGTTTAACACCATCCTGGGTTATGGTGTGACCCAGAAAAGAACTTCATCACGGAAGAGCTCACACTTGCATGCTCGGTTTTAGTTTCAACCCGGCGTTTCCGAACTGTTTCAAAAACTTCTTCAAGACGCTGTATGCGTTTTGAAATGTTGAGGATATGATGATGACGTCATCAAGATATATCAGCAAGGTTTTCCACTGTAAACTTTTGGTTACAAGTTCCATGCAACGCTCGAACGCTCACCGGCGCGTTACAAAGTCCAAATGGCATAGTGATGTATTCGTATAGGCCACTACGGGTCACGAACGCGGTTTAGGGACGGTCTTCCTTCATCATCTTAATCTGCCGTAGCCTGACTGCAGATCAAGGGTGCTGGAAAATCTTGGCCCACTGAGGCAATCTAGACAGTCATCAATCCGTGGTAACGGGTATGCGTCACGGCGCGTTACGCGTTATTTAATCTCGGTAGTCGACACATGGGCGTGTCGTACCATCTTTCTTTTCGCAACAAAACCATTGGTGAAGCTCCAGGGGATGTTGATTCTTGCATCACCCCTGCCTTCAGCTTGGCTCTTCCAGTATTTTTTTCTTCTCGAACCTGGAAATGCTTTTGGGGGGCGTCTAAGTATTGACGGTACATGGGGCGAGTGTCACCAGGTGTCAATAGCGTGCTCCACTATTGTTAGTTCGGCTCCAAGTCCCTCACAGCGGATCCTTTTGAGAAAGTGTTCACATGCCTTCGTCAAAAGTTCCGCCAATGATTTTTGTTGAGGGAGAGGAGAGATTTTACAACCTCTCATATGAGTTTTTCGAGGACCTTGACCATTTTTCGGGGGCAAAACGGGGTTTGGGCGTATAAAGTGACTGAGGGATGAAGGTTTGCACGCATGCACTCTGTATACGCAAAATCGCTCGATAGAGATGACCAGTTTCATCTGCCCCGCGGCCTTCCTCTGTTCAGGAGTTCAATCCGTGTCAATCTCGTGCAGGTGTCCAAATGACCGTACCTGCCCGGAGTTCAATGTCTTCTGGTGATGTGTCTCATGATCCGGACAGGTATACCGATATTCTTCGCCGTCTGGGGTCAACTAGGAGCCAAATTGACCACTGAGATTTTTGGTCAATGTTCTTATTTCACTGCTGCTTCTACCACAGCAAAGTCTGGAGCTGAGTTTATGAGTATCGGCTACGCCTTCTGCAATCCATTCACTGCAGGCTGGCATGGTGGTGTTTTCTTTTCAGTGAAATTGTCATTACACATGGGGGGGAAGGAACCCTTGACCGTCCACTCAAACCTGCAGTGCCAGTCAATACGCATGCCTGCGCAAAGCCCCGGCTTCAAGGCTGCAGTCAAAGAAATACAAAAGTCAATAGCCGAGGATTCCTTCATCCTTAATGGAAAATAAACGCGTCCCACTTTGGAATTGTTGTTCGCTACTAATGTCCATGGTGGCAAGGTCATTACCATCGACTTCACATAAGTTCATTGTTCGCAGTTTCCAGTTTTACAGGCATTCATGTGGGACTTTGGTTGAGGGCGTTTTTCGGCGGGTATCATTGCGCTGAAAAAGCGCTGAGGAAATAATGGGTCATCGCCAGCCCTGTAAGTTCATTACTAAAAAGTTCGGTATTTAAACCGTAACTTTGCACTTTGTAAAATGCAGACATGCCTGAAAATGGCTGCCTGCCCATTCGGATAATGGAGTGTTCTGACTCAGGTTGACCGATGCCAGTCAGCCGGACATAATTTATTCTTCTAGTTTTCCGCCTGTGGGGTTGGTAGCGGTCGGCTTTTTTCTTTGCCGCGTGTTGGGGCAACTATTGGCAAGCGGCCGAGTTCGCCACAGTTATAGCAGGTCACATTGGTCGCCTTTGACTGTGCGCGGTCTATTCTTATTTTTGGAATCAGGGGCATTGTTTCGCCGGTTGGTAACGATTGTCTTTAATTAATCGAACTATTCCGGTTAGTCGGCGATCGATATTCTTCTGTGAACTGGAGAGATATTTTGTTTTGAGTAACATAGTCGGTCTCTGTTACTGGGGCTTTGGAGGATAACAGCTTTTGCGGCTTGGACGGCATGGACACGGGAGGGAATTTTTAGCCGGGTTTACGCTTTCCTGCAAAACTCATGAAATTTTCCACGGCCGTCCTCGCCTCCTCTAATGTCTTTGGGTTTGTTGGCTCCAATGGACACTGGGCAGTTTGTTGGTCAGGGGAGCCCCTGAGAAAGTGACGGAGGGCGATATTTTCGTGTGCCAGCATCTGCTGTGTAGGATACCGCATCATCAGACGGCGTATGTCTGCAAACATACTCGGTCAGGCTATCTTTGGGTAGAAATTTCTTTGCTTCCCTCTCGGAGCATAGACAGCAAGTGTTCTGGGGAGGCGTTCAGCAAACCAAGCTTTTCCAGAGCGGCGACTAGTTTGTCGAAGTCCTCATAATGGTGGATGGGTCACGTTGTTAAAGACAAATTCAGCAGCTTTTCCTTTAAGGCTGCTGACGAGGCGAAACTTCTTCCGCTGCAGACCATCCGCAGACCTCTGCTAGGCCCAAGAAGGGCGAATGAATCCTTCCCATGCCATTAGCAACCAGTTGAATTCATCTTGCTCGTTTTAGTGTGCAAGGAACATCAAAACATTTTCTTTGGATGTAAGCACGGGTGTTGGTGAAACTCACTATCTGAAGTTCATTCTGATGTTCCTTGACTGGGGAACTTGAAAAATGGGGGTCTGGGTGTAACGGGGAGTCATCGGTGAGCGCCGGTGATTTGTCGGATTATATCGAGGATTAGGTGTCCCGGGCAGAGAGGGTGCACTCGACTTGGTCAGTGCTGCCTTTCTCGCTCGGCCTCCACTGCACGTTTCTCTGCCTGCTTTAGCTCTTTCCTCTGAGGGTCTCCAGCTGGGTCCTCGTCACTGCCTAGTGACACAGACGCAAATGACAGTTTCGAGGTCGCCGGCTTCTGCTGGGAGGCACTTAGCCTACGGGATTTACGAAACTTTTAGGCGTGTTGTTTTTAAATACATTTACTGAAATGGAGACTGAAGGTCATAGACTATTGTTCATTGATACGAACAGTGAAGGCGTTGGTGCTTATTCTAACAGACTGGTTAACATTGGTACATTTATGGTCGCCGGGGTTTAAATATAACTATAAGTGTTCATAGAAGAAATGTATCATAAAGTTCTCATGTCGATAGAGTGTTAAAGTTTGTATCCCACCGCTAGCTACTCAGTGTTGCATGGCCCCACTTTGTGGGTCAACAAACAATAGTTCGGACACAAACTTTGTTGTGGACAATCTCAATCAATGGGGTTGGGTTTTATTATTAACATCACTATTTAAACAATAATAATAGGCACCAGTAACAGTGTAAGGACAGGAGGCAGCGTATAGGTACAGGTCAATAGTTAAACTTATATACAAAAAGCTAAGTTCCGAATAGGGTGTACCAGAATACCAACTATTGGGTAATAGTCAGTGGGGACCAATTCACCGTTCAAACATGTGGCTTGTCACTGGCGGCATTGGTACGGGCAACTGGCTATACCGAGACGGACGGGCGGCTGGTCGGTCTCTAATAATGTGACCACCGCTTGACTCACTGTAAGTGTCTGGACGGGGCCAGAGGTGTATCAGACCGCATACATATGTGGAAGAACCAATGTCCATATCGACGCCCTGCACCATTGGTTTAACGAACGAGGCACCGTAATCAGGTAATAGTTCGGCATATCGCACTGTCATGGACCGGAGTCATGCGGAGTTATCATTCGGAATCGCACTTTCCTCGCTGAGATCAGGAAAATCTTGGGGGATTGTATGGCGAAAATCTGGGGTCCTAGGAATGTGAATAAAACATAAGCCTCACTTTTAGCGTCTTAGCTAATGAAAGTTTTTCCAGCTTCCGCGTCTCTAAGGTAGAAACGTGCAAAATCAGGACATACAACAGGTCCTTTTGTTCCATATAAGGTAAGGTATTTGACGAAAGTGAAGTGGATCGACAACTTAGTAAAAAGGAGGCGTGCGCAACCATGTGAAATGCTTATCACTGGGCATGTTAAGCTATTTGCTTGGGATGCTAAGCTATATATACTGTATGAGGGGAACAGCGGCTGTGCTTGGGTTAGGGAGCACTACACGCGGCCACGGCTAATACACGACTCCGAGCGGTCAGTCACGGTGACTGTTTGGCTCAGGTTCACCCCACGAACCGTGTTCGTGTGAAGGGGTGAATTCGGAGGAAAGTATTCTCGGAAAAATAGACTTAAGTCCAAAGGACGGCCTCCAGTCATCACGTGGCGGGAGGGTGTGGCACGCACACAGGGCTCTCGCTGGTGTTGCATTATGCGTATTGCGTTGGCGCTGGATATGCATGAGCAAAAGTAGCGTCCTTGTATGGATTGCATATTCATAGCGGACAATCGAGGGTCCGGGGAAACAACTCTGGGACTTAGACTAAGCTTGAAATTGCATTGTCAGCAAAAGTATTGAAAGTGGAAGAAGTGAACTATGGCAAGGTGCTAATATTTATCAAAATCAAAGGGTAAGATTCGTAAATAATACATACTTAATACAAAGTTGATGACCCATTGAAGTTGTAAATAGTTGTAATCAGAATTGTATATATCATGACAAGCCTGTTTTGACATTTATTAATATTTCATTAATAGTGCTATTTTCTTCTGTTTCTTCTGATTTTTGGATGTTATGAACCTAGAATATATTCTGGATTTATTAATTTCTGATTATTACTTAATCTTCTATTATTTTTACTTTATTGCATTTCTTCCACGGTTTTATTGTGCTGCTGATTCCTCATAGTTAAATCAAATTGCTTACACTTTTATTGTAATCTATGGAATGACAGTATTTTATAATTCATCCTGCTTCCACTTATTGCATTTTGTAATAAACCTTGTGAAAAAATTCATCGTTTCTGGAGTTATTGTAAAATCTATAGACATCACCATTGTTCAGTCACTGTCAGAGAATTAGAAACCCTAAATTACTGTAATACTGGTTACAGGTATTCCAGATGAAGACCATCTAGACTTATGCGCCCAGTTTTGCAATTTTCTTGTAGTTTCCATATTAATTGTGTGTTAGTACTCAATCGTTATATTATTAAATTTAATTATCAATTTTTTTGATACAAACGAACAGTGTGTATATTGTCTATTCATGCCATAGTACAGTGTCACTTCTTATCATCAGCCAAGGTATGGCCTTCGGTGGGTTTTGTTTACATTTTGGCAAGAGACCTTCGGCTCCAGCTCGTGAAATTGTTTTGATATATGGTAGCTCATTAATATGTTAGGCTTGCCAGATATTTAAGCATGTTTTGGGATCTGATGGAATAAGCCACGTAATATGTGTACAAGCAAGTTATCATCACTGGCTGGAAATATCGCGGGATGGTAATTTTAGTTGGCAGAAAGAAACTGCCCACCCCTGCTTGGCTGAGGACCTGGTTGGTGGGGACGAGTGAATTTGATTTAACTGGGAGGAATCACCAACAATAAAAAAGTGGAAAATGCAATAAAAGTAAAATAATAGGAATTACCAGTAATAATCAGAAATTTAAATAATCCAGTCACTATTCTAGGTTCGTAAACATCCAAAATCAGAGAAAACAGAAGGAAAGTAACACTATTAATGAAAGTATTAGTAAATGTCAAAACAATTTTTCATGATTGGCAATTCTTTGGCACAACTGTTACGGTACACAATATGTACACAATATTACACAACATGTACACAATATTCCTTTTAAATTTAACAGTGCAGGCCTATATAATGGTTGATGGATTAAAAACAAGTCTTTTATAAAAATAAAATCATCTGTTTGTAGTACTTCTTTGCTTTTAATTATTCGCCATCTAGCCCCCACCATATAATTACACATTATTGTGTGACCATGAATTTAGAGTATGGTTCTGCTTTTAAAAATAGTTTGTTGTGAAAAGAGGCATCAGGTACATAAAACATACAAATGTTGCTGACTGAAAATTTATTTTGGACCAACTCTTGCTCTAGTACCTTTTTGATTTGCCGACTGAGAACACCATAAAAAGTCACAATGTCTACACCCCTACTCCCGTTCGCTACGGCCCCCCATGGGCGGTAAGGGCAAAGGTGAACTCTGTAAGCCTTCGCAATGTTTTTTCTGAACAATTTATATTATTTTATAGCCAATACATTTACAAAGGTTCTTCTGGACTTAATTCACTGCCAAATTCGAGTGGCATGGTAGTCTTGTGGTTTAGAATGCTCACCTTCCATGTAGGTAGTTGGATCGAGACCAGGTTTAGGTTGTAAATATTTGTAACAGGATTAGCAACATATTTTATAACCATACAACAACTGAATTCAGAAACAAAAACCTTTCTGTAAAACAATAATGTATGGGCTGTGGAGGAATTTTTTTTAAAAGGAATATAAATCCCAAAATTCATGTTTAGTACCGTATGCATGCTGAAGGCTGCCAACCAAGTCTGGTTGCTGCTTTTGTATAATTAGTTTTTCTAGTAATTATATGCGATTTACATTTATTTTAGTCGGTATATAATACACTGTCGAAATTTAGTCACATGGCCGGCTCTTCTTCATATACGAGTAGAAACAAACTCGTGCGACGCGGACAACACTTTCCCCTAGTGCGACGCAACTACACTTCTAGTGCGACGCAAGAACACTTCTTTAGTGCGACACGACACACTTTCTAGTGCGACGCATCAGGTTTCTAGTGCGACGTCAAGACACACTTATAGCGCGACGCGACAACACTTTCTAGTGCAAGACGCGACTACACTTCTAATGCAGACGCCAGACAACCAACTTCAGTGCGACGCGTGAACTCATAATGCGACGACTACAACTCTTCTTGCAATGTGCATGCGTCCTTTTAGTAACACCATAAATTTCCACATGTGCCAAGCTAGATTACCTTTGTTTATGAGTGAACCAAGTTTTAATGCATTGTCTTATTTGATGAACAATTTCTCTGCACCAACTTAATCATATATTTATTAATTGTTCTTGTAATATGGACAAAGTAAAATAATGAAAGGAGTGAAGAAAAAATTACAAAAGATGGTCTTGATGACACCAGGCCTTGGAATTTCAAGGAGCCTATAACCTCCATTGTTCTGGTCTTGGCCTTTTGGTGCCCCTTAAAAAATGCGCGTTCATTCTGATGTTCTAAGCTTGGAAGTGCCCTTTACTCAGGAAAAGCGGCCTTGCCCTCACACAAGCATCGAAATTCCAGGCCTCTGACATGCCAAACAAATGTGTTATTATGGACATACAAGAAATCTTAACAGTTTGGGTTGAGGGAGCAAGTCATTGTTTTATGTTTCCTTATCAGATGATTAATCAACACCCATCCTCTGTCATTTATATCTTCACACAGTTGTTGCCACAGTAGATCAAGAGATAATATATAATATTTTGGTACTTCACACCATTGTCATTATATTACCTCGGTTTTGCATGGTGTGGAGATAGATGTTACTGAGTTCTTTTTCTGTACACCAATAATTATATGTAATACAATCTTCTTCTGGAAGAAGTGAGGCTGGCTGTGAAGTCTTCTGATGACGGCTAGAGGAGCAGACTAATAATAATAATAATAATAATAAAGATTTTTAGCGCACATATCCACTCCTGCTACAAGGCTCACAAGGCGAAACAAAGAAAACATTAATACAAACAATATACAATGATAGCATAGGGAAAACAAAACAAATTATGTACCTACAATGGCACTACAAATATACATCATCTTTGAAGAGTTGTGACAATAAGATGAGAGTTTTGGTAAGCATCAGAACTTGAATCTGAGTTATATGTCAAGAGATTTGAGTTTAGTTGAAAGATGATTCCAGAGTCTCGGAGTTGCGACAGAAAACGACCCATCACCCCAGTTCCGCTTTTAAAGTTGGGTTCCCCTTGAGGAGTGAGCAGTTGCTGGAGCGCAAATTCCGTGATGGAGTGTAGACTTTGGCAGTAGTTCAGAAATAATGCTAAATTGGAGCAATGTTATAAGAAGAGCATTTAGAACAATTAGCATAAGTTTAAAAACAATTCTTCGTGAAACAGAAGCCAGTTGTGTGTTTGTGCAGTTCTTCTTCCAAGATATGCGCGTGATATGGGCATGATTCTTTCTGGACAAAGTCACAACACGAGCTGCTGTGTTGTTTGTAAGGTGCTGCTGAAGACGAGATATTTGATTCTGCGGAAGACCGTAAAGGAGAGCATTCTCATATCGAGCCGTGATGTGACAAAATGCATGTATAATTTGTCTCAGCAGCACTTATTCACATTTTCATATTCGTAGCCCTATATTCGATTATATTTCTGATATGAAAATGATGATATGCGAACAAATGTTGAGAGATATGGTTTTAAAGTCATTGTTCGAGTCAAATATAACACCCAAATTACGCATGTAATGAGGGGGTTTATCTAAGAGTCACCAATTGTACATAAATGGAAGAGAGAAACTTAGACAAATTGCTGACGTGATCCAAATAGAACAAATTTCTGTTTTTTTCATCGTTCAATTGCAGGAAAGTTTGTGTCCTTCATCCAACTTCGAATCTCTTGAATACATTTCTCCAGTGTTTTAATGCAGGAATCAGCAGGTTCTGAGAAGAAGTATTTAAAGTAGTAATGTAAAGTTGCGTCATCAGCGTAAACATGGTAATTTAAATTATACTTCACAAAAATGATATCAACGAACTGGGAAAGGTATAAAACAGTAACCACCACTTCGGGCCGAGCACAGAGCCTTTGGGCACAGAATAGTCAAGAGTAACAGGCTCAGAGATAGCGTTACCAATACAAAACATGCTGAGGCCTGATATTTAAAAGGTAGGTAGGACTTATAACACCAACCAGCCGCTGTCATGCCCATATTCCAAGATGATATTGAAGGCGGAGAGAAGGATTTTATGACTTCGACAGTGTCAAAAGCGGCGCTGCCGGTCTAACAAAACTACTAATGAAAGCATTTTTCCCCTCATCCATGGCAGATAAAATGTCATTGTTGACGCGGAAAGAGCAGTTTTCTGTTCCCATGAAATGGTTTGTAGGCTGACCTGAAAATGTGTCCGACAGGTTATTAGCACGAATATGGTCAGAGGATCCGTGATGAAACAATCCTGCTCGATTTGTTTTTCCAAGCGTACTTTAAATTGCCACTGGTTTTATACTCTTTTGAAAAACTTCCTTTGTCCAAATTGGGTTTCTTTAGGAGTGGTTTAACATGAGCAACCTTCTGGCTATTAGGGGAAAAAACCCGGGAAAAAAGAACGTTTAAATAAAGGGGAAAGAAAAACCAAT
>CM055824.1:4973556-5083027 GCA_029582265.1 Zoroaster sp. YZ-2022
CAAAAAAGTTTGTTACATATAGGCTCCTTGAACTGCTGGGTCCCCGCGGCTCGAGGGAGGTACCCGCGTGTCGGGAAAAATCCACAGGGTGTCGCCATCGCACTTCTGAATTCACCGAAGACGCTGGAGCTTTTGCCTAATCACGACCGCCGCTTCCGGATTTATTCACTGCTTTGTCAAGAAGCGCCGCCGCTCGGGACCCGCCAAGGTCCGAACGCACTCCCTCTGTATTCGCCATAGGTGTTTGTGTTATTCTTTGACCCGTGTGCTTAAATACCGCAACGCCACACCGTGGTGTTTCAAAGCCACGCACAACAGCCGCTATGGCTCACGCCGCTTAGCAGCTGTTATACGGCTCACACGCAGGCGCGCAGTGTGCATAGCATCGCATGATCTTCACCTGCAACAGTGCTAACGCCACAGTGTGTTCTTTAGTGTTGTGCTAAAATTTCACATGTTATCGCACACCGTTTGTGCATTTCAGGGCATTCACTAGCACTATGGTGTTCTTTTGCTTAAAGTAGTATCATGCAAAATTTATCAACCCTCTCATCCCCACCCTCTTTAATTCACTCCAACTCCACCCGCCTCCAAACCTGATATTCAGATCGGGTAACTTCACTTGTGTATATATATGCAGGTGTGTGTGTGTGTGGGGGGGGTACATTTGAATTGCTACCCCAGAAGTAGAAAAATTTGAGAGTTTCTGTCCAAATTATTCAATTATAAATGCTGTCTAGTGGTTTGTAAACACTTACCATACAAGATGCAGTAGACTTTTCAGAAAATGAAGTGAAGTTAAACAGAATTTAGCTGAATTAAAATTGGCAAAATCTTCAATGGTGAAAAAGTGACGAAAACACAAAGTTTCCTTGTCAAACTTTAGATCATGTGACTTGGAGAGTGCATTGGTATCCAACAGCTATACCATCTAGCCGTATATAAGGCACACGTGATGAGCCGCGGTGCAAGGTACCAGGAAACAACGCAGTTACTAAAACATGATAGGAAATTTTTAGAGAAGTCATAGGTAGCGGATTTTGTTAATGATTAACCAGATAATATACATACAATTGCACATTAGTGGTTCAAGTTCAGGGCTGCTTAATAGTTCCAAGGTTCGGTATGTACTCAGGAATTGCCTTCAAAATTTACATTACTGTAATACAAATAATTATAAACTTCATGTACTATATATGTACATGCTCATAATACTATGAATAACTTTACTCTGAAAATGCCCTGAAAATCTGTTTTACCGTGAAATAAATAGTTCACTGCAATTTCATGAAGACACAACATCAGAATTGGGTGTTATGGAATACCTTTGGAATTCCTTCGCCAGAAAACACCAGAAAATGCCATGAACTTCTCGTGGCAGTTTTGGGGCAGCTCATTAATTCTCAAGAGCACCATGAATTTCCCATGAAATCACTGTGGAGATTATTAGCAATATCTGAGAGGAAGAGACACTGAAATTGCAGTGAAATTACAGTGAACTGTTATTACAAGGCAAAATGGATTTTCAGGGTACTGTATTTTCAAGGTGAAGTTGTTGATAGTGTAATGCATATGTACAGTTGTATATGTGAAGCACAGAATCCCTAATAGATCTTTACAATCAAGATATATAAAGTACATGTATATCTTATGTATAGATTGACAAGATATATATATATATATAATGGAACTTTTAATACTAACCAACTAAAGTTGTTGAGTTTATGTTACCTGATAACGATGAAGTAGCTGTAGCCATGAAAGCTTTTGCCCATTGTTAAGTTTAGTTAGTCTTAAAAGTACTACCATTTTTATATATATATATATATCTTATTCTACCTGACTAACACGGCTGCATACAGATCCCATGTTCGGTATAGATTGATGTAATTGTTGTGTCAGAAGCACTGTATACACATACATATAGCTTTCCGAGTGTCTGTGAAAAAAATCCACCACATTGGTGTATCAACCCCACTACCCCAAATCCTTCAAAATCCTTCTTCTTGTTTTGCCTTATTTTGGCAGATTCCAGTACCCACAGTATAGCCCAGCGAATAGAGCATGTAGCCATGTGTACCCCAAGGACCCCAATGAAAATTTAGGACCCCCTAATGGAAATAAGTTTATATGTTATTGGCTTTTGGGTTATCCTTGTATAAATTTGGTATGTTTTCCCATTTCTAATGTGTTTGTGTATTTTGTCATCTTTATCCTAATTAATTCAATCAATCATCATACCAAATCCATCAAACTCAACCGCCGCTTTTTTGATGGATTAGGACCGTGTATAGCTCCATGGATGCTTTGCATTTGCCACTGTACCAATTCCATCAAACTCACCGCTGCATTTGATGGATTCAGGACTGTGTATAGCCAAGCCACAGATGCTTTGCATTCGCCACGTACCAAATCCTTCAAAGTTGGGTATTTTTACTGTATGTTGATGGATTACAAAAATCAAAATGGATTGTTATCAATTTCAGTCTTTTAACATATTAGGTACCATTGCTATGTAGGATTCTAACTAGCCAAATGTCATTGGGCAAGCCTTTTTGAGATGTACAATGAAGTGCTTACTTACAGTTTATAATTACAATATTGTACCTAAGACTTGTAGCTTTGCATGGTGTAAAGGATAACAGCACAAACTTTTTGCCATGACACCATGTAATAAATTCTCTTTGAGAAGAACAAAAACAAATCTCCAGTTTCTGGTCATCGGCTCCAAGCCCAAAAATTGGTGGTGATGCACTTTAATTTTTTTTATTAACAGGGAACACGTGATACATGTATAACCGTCAGACCAAATCTCCCCCATATATACAAAGTATGGTGGCTAAGAGAGGCCCTCACAAATCGGGTAATGTTCATTACCCCCCCTATGAAAAAAAATCAGCATGGTAGAATTCCAATCGATCCAGCAATTTTGGCTGCAATTGGACATCATGTCATAGCACACAAAAAAAAAAAAGAAAGTTAAATGTCGACGGCGGGGAGATCAGAAACTTTAGACTTTTTTGTCTAGTACACTAAGGGTTACCATACCAACCTAGCCACAGTGGACTCCGTTCAAATTCTGATTCCCGGATCTTCAAAAAGCCAACTACACATTTAACTGCAGCTAACAAGGGTTTCTATACTGCTGCACCCAGCATTTGGAATGAACTACCATCTGGTATCCGTCATGCTTCTTCATTGAGTCAATTTAAAATTTCCCTGAACAAATGGACGGAAAAGTGAGGTAACTTTTTCCGTCCAATTTTTATGGAAATTTGAGGGTAAAAAAAAAAAAAAAGTAATAATCAACTCAAATTATCTTTAGGATAATTAAGCATGCATGTCTATTCAAATGTTGACGGTAGGAAAGTGGCCCCCTTTATTGTGTTTTATGTCATACATGTATGTAACTGGGGATAGATACAAGGGAACAACCAGGATGTGCATGAACCCTCCTATTACAAACATGGGTCAAAATCAGTCAAAATGTTGATATACTTGCCAAGGTATATCTAGTGCGCTGAAAAGTCAAACACTGTCAAACCTTACGTATATCTAGTGCACTTATAAGTCCAACACGCCCCTGTGTGCACATTAGGGTCAACAGTTAAAACAGGCAGTTGACTGATTTTGACCTCTATAGCTACTACTTGCCACTAAAGTGCAGCTATAGTAGGAGGGTTAATAAATAAAGATGTGGATTGATAAATAAGGAGCGGATTAACAGAGTTTAAAAAGTTTTACACAAAGGATGATGGAGCTGGGCTTGGGGGTGTAGGATACGTCCCACAAGATGTTACTTCATACTGAACCAATCATTTTATAACTTGATAATAAATGGCATTATTACCGTTTTTAGCCACAACCAACTGAAATCAACTGTCCCGGGATGTGCACCACAATCCCACAAACTGGTCTCGTGACGCCAACGAGCACAGCCAGTGATGCTGGTTGGTACTGCTTGAGGAAACTAACACGCCTAAAGGCCAATGTGATGAAGGGTATTACTGTCCAACTAAAATCACCAACCCCACAGTACGTAATCCAGCAACGACGGGCTCTTATGGACCACAACAGTGATATATCAGTGTACTGTGGGGTTTTTGTTTTCTCTAAAATACCAGGCTGGTGATTTCTCAGGAATTTTTCGTAATTTCAGGATTCTCCCTTGGCCTCCAAATTTTCTTGAAAGAAGAGAAGTAGCCTGTATTGTGTCCAAACCTCTACAATTAAACATCTAGGACGTTCAGGGGGGACTTTGTCCTCTAGACCAAAGGGAGACCCAGGCCTGCTATACCCATTTTTCAAAATATACTACTCAAAACAATTTAGGGAACACCGGAATAATCTCAGTTAAAGCAAGATCATTTATTTCAGATAAACACAATGTTTCACAGAATTGATGAGTTAACAAAGAATTTAGACGTGTGTGGCAGATTGAACACGGCCATTGTGTCAATATTGCTGGTACATGACATCATTGCACATGGCCCAAACCTATTTGATGTAAAAAATCCGGTGTTCCCTCAATTGTTTTGAGTAGTATATTTTTATTTTTTCAAATCACACCCATAAAAATATGCATTGCTATATTATTTTTTTTCTTTTTATTTTAAAAAAGAAAATTCTGAAATTACAGTTACGAATACAGGCCTGACTGAATATTCATCTGTTCATGTTTGATAAAGCAGTTCTAGATCAAGTTTGCTGGAAAATAAATTCATTATCTGATAAGCGTTCGTGGAATATGAACATTTTTTAGTGTTTCTGCATCCCATGGCCACGTGGCATTTTTTTTCCTGTACGTACATGTGTTTCATAAGTAGTGCATTGATCAGTGCATGCAAACATCATAGTCAACACTACACAAGTTGTGCTTTTTGAAAGTGTATTTTGTATATATCTACCGACACACCATCCAGTTTTGCTTTTCATTGTCAAGTGTAAATTGTGTTATAAGTTATATTATTTTTGCTCATATCATTTCTTTTCCAACAGAAATATTGATATAATGAATCATCAAAAACATTCAGTTGCACTGTTTTTCCATTGAAAACAATATGATTATGATGATGGCTATAATAAATTTCTCATTATTTACCAATCCAACACTACATGTAAATCCCTCTGTAAAGTCGTGTACATCAGTAAAGAAAAAAAAAGGAAACCAGTAGGAAATCTTGTGTCTGATTATAAACATTTATTGTCATGCTTTCATCAGTAGTACAATGTATGGGCCATCCGGATCCTCTCTGGACACATGAAGAATGAATGAGTGTGCATGCTTTGCATTGAAACATGCCTTTGTCCCCCATGACATATCCCTGGTCAATAAGCAGTGTTGAAAAGCTCCAATTCCAAGACTGCAAATTCAATAATAGATCCACATTAGCTGGTCATACAACAACATGTAGCTCTGGGTTTTATACACAATATACATGTAGAAGTTTTATACATGATCAAAGTGTCAAACTTTGAACACCATGTTCCTTTTCTAACATTTCTTTTCAAAGTAACAATCAAACTTGAGTGCAGGGAGCACTCCAACTGAAAATAATTTAAAGCAGAAATGACTTCACGCTTTATATCTAGCTGTGTTGTAAAAGCTTTAGCTTGCCTATGTTATATTTTGGTACCAAATGAAAGACCATTTCATGGGCTACAAATGGCATGATAGGGTTAAAGCAAAGATAATTAAAGCCCGTTAATATGGTTATTTTCACCCGTGTTCTTAGATTTTCCAGAAAACAAAATCACGAAGTTCAAAACATTGTGTTAAAGCAGATTTAGTTCTACATCAGTATATGTTCATCAATGTTCAGTGAGCACACATTCCTCTCCCCCAAACCCTAGGATCCTAGTCTCACAGTGCGCGCCTCAACGAACTAATCCTCCAGCATCCAGTCATCGCGTGACCCCTCCAGCAGCCTACTTAAGCAGCAGCATTTCACAGAGTCCGGCATTCTACTTGTAACCTCCAGTTCTTTTCAGAACTAACTACTCAACTGAGAATTTCACATGGTGTCACCGCAATTAGTCTTACTTATCCTCTTCACCTCTTCACAAACTGGAAAAACAATGCTTTAGGAAAAGGGTTTAATTTCATTTCAACTTGAGCTAAACCACGCTGTTCTACTCTTTTGAGTGACATCAACACTTTCCAAAGAAGAATGGGAACTGCATTGTGAACGGTCAACATGCTTTCTAAAAACTCTTGCACTGATGATCACGTGGCCGCTGGGTATTGATAGTGGATGAAACATATATAAACCAGACTCTATTAGTGAATGGATCACCAAATCACCACGGGATCACCAATTGTCTGACCAACTTAGTTCGGAATTTCAGTGATCCAAAATGGTTAGTGTGTGAAACTGATGACATGAAAACTTACAAGCAATAGAGCTTGTGTAGCCCATCAAATGTTCCTGGTTCAATTGTATTGATTTTGTTGTTCTGCAGTAATCTTAGATAGGAAAACAAATTAGGGTTAAAACATTGTATTAATATACACTCACTGGCCAAAAGTATTGCAACACGAATTTGTACGAGACATTGCCTAGACGGATGGCCGCAATTATCAGGTCACGTGGTTACCCGACAAGGTATTGAAGGACTTTGTTTCCGAGCAAGAACAGTATAAAAAAGAACATTGACTTAAAAACACAGGCACTTTCAAGAAGTCTTAATTATTGTAACACAGTTCTCCAAACTGAACTTTGGTGTGAATTTCAATGTTGCAATAAAATGGCCAGTGAGTGTATTTAGTTATTGATGTAACTTTTGCCTCATCAAAATATACATCAAACAAATGATTTCTAATTGTTTTATCCAACAATGTTCTTAGGTTTTCCTGAAAGAACCGTTGTAATGGTATCGAACAATCTCAACAATTATTATCATGCCAGAGGTTCACTTATTTTGGAAAAAGGAGATAATGAAGGTAATGTCTTTATAACGGGTACAGAGTTAAGGCCAAACAAGTCCAGTTTCTTAATGCGTCGCGCGTCAGCCTCAGACCCGCCAGATCGGCATTTTTAGTTTTCTGTTTTTCAATATGAAACGATGTCCAATTGCAGCCAAAATTGCTTGATCGATTGGAATTCTGCCGCAAGAGTTTCAGACCCCCACACTTTTTGTGTATGGGAAATTTGGTCTGGTTTCAGTAACTGCAAGATACATTTATCACGTATTTCGCTGGATGGCAAAAACAACAAAAAAACGGAGAAATTTTTGGCCTAAACATCGCTGTGTTCATTACAATGTTATTTTACTGTAGATTATATTGAGCAATTCCAGTTGAGGTCATAAATACGTCCCCGTAGATCTTAAATTTAAAGAAGAACCAACGTTAACACTTACAATTCCCGTAAGAACGAAAAGTCTTTAAAAAGACCAGTTGGCAGAACGCTGATATTTCCACCCGATAATGAACTGTAGTTAAAAGGCGTCACAATAAAGGAACAACACTTTATTACACATTAAATGTCTATTTATAATAATAACTAATTTAAATTCGACCGACAAGAGACGTGAACTACGTTCAAAACTCACCAAGATGATTAATGTTATGTATTTATTGTATTATTATTTTTTTAATTTAGTTTAACGATTGTAATTTATATCCCAGCTCAGTCAGACCTATGTACTTACAGTGAATGAGATGTGTTCATGATGCCACCGATGGTGGCCTGGTTCCAACCATCCATGCACTCGACGTGACCATACTGATTCGAACAAGTGCAGACATCAGGACACCGCTGATCTCCATATCCTGGATGAAGAAGAAGAATAATGAGGAAGAACCTTATAAACTTAAAACCTGTATATACTTTGTGAAAAATACATGTAAATACATGTATACTTTAGAATCAAGTGGTATATACAGAAACCAAACTGTGAACGTTTGAGCTTAGTTCATTGTGTCGCTAAAGAGAAAACAGTGAACATGCATTCAGATTTGTCCTATCCATTCCAACATGCAATTCACGTCTCCGGATGACAACAAAATAATTGTATGAATTGTTTGGTGAAGTTTAATACCACTTTACACCGAGTAAGTTTCATGTACTGTGATCATTTACGTTTTTTATGGAATACCGATAGTGTATACGGTCTTTATAAGCGGGCACTGCTGCAGGGGATTTCCTGTCTGAGGTGTTTTTATTTTAGAGAAAGAGACAAATTTTCAAGTATGGACCGCAACTATTTGTAAATGTTCAGCCTAGATACAACCATTGCTCTGAGGTCGTTACGTGCATTCAACTTAATGAAAATCAAGTCATAGGAAATGTTCAGCACAGTTTGGCAAATCATTACTGAGAATAATTCAAGAGCTCAGATTTGTCAATAAAACATTGTGACGCCATGTTTTTATTAAGGCTGAACTAAGTTTCATGCCATTTTGGTCAACAATTGTGGACAAAATCCAATTTGAGTAAAAATTTGAAGAAAACAAAAGTGCCATATATTTAATTTATACATATCCAAATCAATTGTTATTTGCTACCAAGTCCCCGTGTATTTTTTTCCTAAAAGTTATACAGCTTTGGCAAAAAGAATAGGTTGTGTGTACTTCTTAATGTGTACTCTACTTTCCTACCATGAAAAATTAAGACACACTTATTATTCCCTTGATCGATTTAGAGAAGTAGTTATTTACTCATAACTTACCTAATTGTGCCATGATGACACAGAGTCCCTGCGCCATAAGAGCTACAACGATGAAACCAAAGTACCCCATGGTTTCATCGCTCCACCTTTCCGTTGATGTCAAAGATGGAGTTCAGAGACGAACTGCTATCTGAAATGCATACAAAATTAAACGTTTTACACGCATGGAAAGCTACCGATATTTTTGTTCTTTATAGTTTAATACACAGTATTGTTGGCCATGATAATTTTTCTTAATAAACCCTACAAGGATTTAACATTTCAGGTTTGTACAATTATGGTTTGTTTCTCCTCCATGCGAAATAAAGCATTTAAAAGAAAAAGAAATCATAATTCTACATTAGTTTTTTTCTCAGAATCAATTAGACTGAAAGGCGGTTCATGCAGTCTTGATTATTTCCGTTCCACTCATTGACAGGTTGTTTCAATTGGGCCATTTGAATGGAAATTCATCAACTAAATATAATATTTTATGCAAATGATATTATAGACTTTAACATGGGTTACTGAATGTCATAGTGTAACCTATATGGTGTATTGTTTACACGATAATTGAAATGATAATGTCAATATAGATTCATTATGCTCTCATCAGCAGGAATTAGGATTTTTACTACGGCCTCAGTGTACGTGGGTACGTGGCGCCTGCGGGTACCTGCCCCCCACTGGCGTGAGGGCTGTGCCCCATTGGTCAATGACACCTTATGACGTCATTTTATTTGTTAAAGGCAGTATCGTCACGATCAGAGCATACTTTCAACAGGGCATGCCCCCCGCTAATAACACTGGTCAACAATTTTTTTAAAGTTGTCTGCTTCGGAGATAAAATGTGCTATTTATTATGGATTTTGATGTGCTGAATTCAAATATGACAATTGAAATTGCTGATTGGCTACTGTTTCCAAGATATTTAAGTTTACATTTTATGTACTATGTATATGGTGTACATAGCAGATTTTTAATCATGAATTGTAAACCTAGGTCTTTTCATGTGTTTATGGTTGTTTCACTTGATATTATGTCACCTGCCCTGTTTATGTAACACTTATTATGTATCAGTTCATAGTTCAGTCCTTATTCAGTGTCTACTCTGCGCTTCTTGGCTTGTCTCTTGTAGTCATTAAACGGTACCATATCTTGAAAACTAGAGCCAATCAACAATTTTAAGCATCATTTCCATTCTCAGTGACCCATAATTAGTCAAGTTTGACTTCATTTGTTTCGGAAGCATTTTGGCTGTAGACCAGTGTAATTAGGATTTCTAAGCAAAACTTGAAAACCGATATAAAAACTAAAGTGTCTTATGTGTTCTGAAAATCCTGGTTCCTCCAGATTTCCCCCACTGCACCAACCGTAGTAGGAGACTGATCAATTATATTTTTATTCAACAAAATAATTGTTTTAAGTTCTAGTATACACATCACTGTAAGAAATATTAGGCAAATACAGTTGATATGTTGCCCAAGACTGGTCAACATTATCAACAGGTTACACAGTTGGTTTACCATTGCCCAATGTTGGATAATTTTTTGCCAAAATATGTTAACAGTTCGTCACCGTTTTCACGAAGAGCCACTAATGTTAAAATGACAAATTATTGATAAATACAGGTATGGGCGTATATCTCAATAATTGCATTTTATGCTTTTCATCAAGAGCCACATCCCCAAAGATGCATGTAATACATTGCAACAGAAGGGCGTAAATGTAGGTCAAATCGTTTCTGCGTTTTCACGAAGAGCCACATATGTCAGTGTGCGCGTGATCACGTGACATGCGCATCCCTTTCCTATAATGTAAAAACACGTATTCAGATGGGCGTATAAGTAGGGCATCTCACTTTTTAGGTTTCACGAAGAGACACATCTTTGACTAATTACTATGGCAATTTATAGATTGGTGAAATTCTTGCGTCGGGAGATAAACAATTGATTTAATTTTGCCCTACACCGACGTGTGTATAGCACTGTATGCTCAGTGCTTTCCGAGTGTCTGTGAAAAAAACTACACAAGCGACTCGGGCGGGATTCGAACCCACGACCTCCTGCTTACTAGTGCAGACGTCTACTATGGCAATTAGCCAATATTTTAAAAGAAATTAGTTAGTCAATACAGAGGTTAAACTTTTACAGAATCATGTAAGGGGTTTTAAACAGCAAACCGTAAAATGTAAATCTCAATCACGCCATTTGAGATATGTGGCTCTTCGTGAAAACGGTGACGAGTTGTGGTAAATACTGACCAATTCTTGGAGAAATAACCTTACCCAACCCCATGTTGCCCAATGTTTTTACAGCGTTATACAGTACAGTGTATGAATCTTCATTTATACTAATAAATAATACATCGTACTTTAAATCCATAAGATGTGTATTGCCAGATAAATAAAAACCAAAGTGGCTGAGCTTTGATTGATATAACTTGTTTGAATAACTGGACTATTTTCCTTTTTCCATCAAAATCTAGAGAAAATGCTCTATATGGTGACATGAAAATCTCAAACTGGTACATGGTCCCTGGGGTCAGTTTTTGACCTTTTCATGGCTGTTACGCCTTATGGTAAATGCCGAGAAGTTTTGGGTTTTGCCAGAGCGGGTCACATAGCTGTATATGTAAATATTGTGTATATGATTTACAGATTTAAAGGGACAATATCGTCATGATCAGAGCAGACTTTTGACAGGGCATGGAATTTAATTATGCAGTCACTGACTCATTATTGATGCAGCACCCGTGGTAATATGATCTTATCACAACCTGTTATCTTGGCCAGTGCTCACTCTTGGGGTTATTATTTTCAGCCACAGAGATCATCTAAAAGTAGGATGCTGATTCAATGCCATGTTGAAAGTCTGCTCTACTCATGGAAGTATTGTCCCTTTAAATCTGTAAATCGTATACATACAAAATCAATGTTATTGGCCTTACGTTTCGAACCTACAATCCCGGCCAAAATAGTTGGGACACGTGACAATAAACATACCCTCCCCTGTCCCTGCTCCCCGCTCTCCACTCCCCCAACCCCCACTCCATTGGCGGATCCAGAGGGGCTAAGGGGGCTGTATCCCCCCCATCCTAAAATCGTTTAAAAAAAATTAATAAAAACATTTTGTTTTTAAATAAATAAATAAATTTAAAAAGGCAGAGAAAAAGAGAGGGGAGAACGCACTCCCATTCCCTACCTACTTAGTACTGTACTAACCATTGCGCATAGGAAGTGGCGGCACCCTTTGTAGTACTGAAAAATAATTGTTTTTGATTCTCAGCCCCACCCCTAAAAATGTTCTGGATCCGCCATGCACTCCCCCCACCAATGTTGTTATCTCCAGCCGGAGCACAGACCGCGCAATAAGAGCCAACATTGTCGGGGGGCCCAGCGAGATTTGACCGGGATTGTAGCAGGTTCTTTCTCAAAGGCAAACTGAGGCAGGAGAAACTAAGGTACATACATAAACGTACTGTAAGAGAGGAAGTTAGTCTCGGTGTGAAATGAAAACAGAAGAAGATATAATAAGCAGAGTCAGATACTGGTCCTGGGACTGGAACAAAAGTGGGATTAAGTATGAACAGAAGTACAAGGAGTTTTTGGCCAGAGGAAGAGATTATGAGATTTTGCATTTATACTACAGGTCCTTCAGGTTGGTAAGCAGTTTGCAATAGCTAATTCTCTATTTACTCTTGTGTTTATGTATTTGTTCATGTTTGTATATCGTCCATTTTGCCTTTGAGAAAGAACCTGCTAGGTTTGAAACGTAAGGCCAATAACCACTATTTTGCATTTATACTACAGGTCCTTTAGGTTGGTAAGCAGTTTGCAATCAGCTAATTCTCTATTTACTCTTGTGTTTATGTATTTGTTCATGTTTGTATATCGTCCATTTTGCCTTTGAGAAAGAACCTGCTAGGTTTTAAACGTATGCCCAATAACCAATATTTTGCATTTATACTACAGGTCCTTTAGGTTGGTAAGCAGTTTGCAATCAGCTAATTCTCTATTTACTCTTGTGTTTATGTATTTGTTCATGTTTGTATATCGTCCATTTTGCCTTTGAGAAAGAACCTGCTAGGTTTGAAACGTAAGGCCAATAACCACTATTTTGCATTTATACTACAGGTCCTTTAGGTTGGTAAGCAGTTTGCAATCAGCTAATTCTCTATTTAATCTTGTGTTTATGTATTTGTTCATGTTTGTATATCGTCCATTTTGCCCTTGAGAAAGAACCTGCTAGGTTGGAAACGTAAGGCCAATTACTACTATTTTGCATTTATACTACAGGTCCTTTAGGTTGGTAAGCAGTTTGCAACAGCTAATATTCCATTTAATTGTATACATAATTCAAAAACCAAACAAACCATTAACAAAAGAGCTTGGGTTTGCCCAAATATTAACCACATCGTTATCTAAGAAGGCGCTCCATAAAAACTAGAAAACTAGAAAATTTAGCCACATGTAACAAGTATAGAGTCAACACAAAGTTGTTTTCTTAAATTATTTTACAAGGAATTTCCAGGAATTGATTGTACTACAATGGTAATTACCAGATGACCAAATGAAAGCAATTTTATATGAAAGATTACATCAAGTCTAAGTTAATTAATACAAATTGCAGAGGTGTGATCTGGCACAAGTAAAAAATCCTAAAAATGGCTAGCTGGCCTGGGTCTCCCTTTGGTCTAGAGGACAAAGCCCCCCTGAACCTCCTGGATGTATAATTTTCGAGGATTTACAGACTCTCCACATCCCCGCAAACAAGCAACTAGAGGTTTGGACACAATACAGGCTACTTCTTTCTTTCCTTGGTGGCTACTTCTCTTCTTTCAAGAAATTTTTGAGGCAAAGGAAGGGAAAGAATGTCATATCCGGCCGCCACTTTTAAGGGCTTTTTTGGATTTTTTTTTGCAACCACTAACCAGTTAAAAATCATTCTATCGATTTTTGTGGTACAGAAAGCGAAAAACTATCTTAAAAATCCACTTTTATGATGGTTTTCGGACTTGATTCCCTTCTAAAAAAATCCTCCCCTTCAGAAAATAGAAGGATCCTATTATAGTTTCCACTACGCATGTACAATGACTGTGTTGGTCACTAATTGTGGAGTTTACAAGATCAGACCGACATGACCGAGGAAGTCATCAGATACCAAAATGCCTGATTTTTCATGAAATAAATATCCTGGAATAATTTGAAGTATATGTCCATCATCATCCATATGTTCTCCACCTTACCAGGTAGGTAAGATTACATTATTGGTTATATTTAACGAAAAATAGTGGTGGCCAGATACGACATTCTACCCAAAGGAAGATTTGTAAAAAAATCCTGAAATCAGGAAAATCCAGAGGAATCACAGGCCTGAAATTGCATTAACGAGGTAAGATGGTGGTTGAAAGGTAAGACGTCTGCATTGGTAAGAGGTTGTGGGTTCAAATCCCACCTCAGATGACTATGACTTGTTTTATTCCATAGACACTTGAAAGCACCAAGTATACAGTGGGTGAAAGAGGGCAAACAGAAATTCTGTATCAATGAGGATCAAGAAACCAACCAGTGAAAGTTCAGCTAATTTTTTTTATACTTTTCCCCTGAATGTTTAACTGGTCAATAGAGGGCAGTGTTTTTTCCCATAGTGTCCATCAAAATATCTAGCTGCAAACCTCAACCTTCAGTTCCATTTTATTTGTAATTTAACAACGAGTTCAAAGGTCAAGGGTGAACTTACTCTCAAAGCGTACAAGTACGAGGGTTTCCCGTTCTTCAAGAACCTTATTTGCATATCGCAAAGGTGTCTCCAAGAGATGCTTTACATTACCCTCATTGTCCGAAAGGTCAACGTCCACTATAATGAATAAATTAATGACATCACTTGAATAATTTATTGACTTCAGGAATTATTTAACGTCAGGTATAACGTCAGGTAATGAAAAATACAAAATAATGACATCATGAATAAATGCAACTTTCATGGGCGGATCCAGAACATTTTTTAGGGGGGCTGAGAATCAAAAACGATTATTTTTCAGTACTACAAAAATTACAATGAAATAATCAAAGGGAGAGAAAAACAAAGCACACTGTGGGAATGGGAGTGCGTTCTCCCCTCCCTCTCTCTCCCTTTTTTTTTTTTTTTTTTAATTTTTTTTCACGATTTTAGGGGGGGCTACAGCCAACTTAGCCCCCCCCCTGGATCCGCCAATGACTTTGTAATTGCAAAAAACGAGGAAATGGCCGAGCACACAAAACTTTGTACAGTGTTTTTCAGTTTTCTATAGCACTATTATTAAAGAAAAAAAGAGGAAATCAGCTGATTAGCTGAAAAGTAACGGTTGCATGACTGATAAATGAAATAATTCAGGAAAAAATATATATATTGCGATGTAAAAATTATATTGGGATTTAGAGTCTAGTCATGAATTTGCCAATGTCCATGGTGCATGAGCAAATGGCGTAATTGAATACTGTGTCTCTCAGCTAAGCACTGGTGATTTATTGTGACACTTCGAGGGGTACATACCTGTGGTTATCAGCCCTAAAGCAATCATGCATGAATGAACAAAAAAATAATCACGATACTATCGAAAATTGTGATATATGTTTGGCGATATATAGTAAATGAAAAAATTGATATAAATTATTTGTTTATGTTTGTTTACCGTCTTCTGCACAATTACATCTCTGTTTGATGTTTTCTAGAAGTAATAATGTGCGGCAATTGGGATTAAATAATGCTTCTTCCTTTTCTGTAAATGACAAAATAAAAGATGAAATGAAAATAATTGAAAAAGTGAAAACCATTTTTATGAAAACTCAATCACTGTTTTCCAGACCCATGTAAGACTGCAATTGGAAAGAATGTCGTATCCGACCGCCACTTTTAAAACTTTTTGGGGGAATTTTTTTGCAGCCACTAACTAGTTAAAAAATTATTCTATCGATTTTTCGGGGTACAGAAAGCGAAAACTATCTTTAAAATCCACTTTTATGATGGTTTTCGGACTTTATTTCCCTTCAAAAACATCCTCCCGTTCAGAAAATAGAATGATCCTACTACATGTATAGTTGCCACTGAGCACTGTACAATGACCGTGTTGGTCACTAAATGGGGGAGTTGACAAGATCATCGACTGACATGACTGAGGAAGTCATCGTATACTAAAAATGCCTGATTTTTTATGAAATAAATATCCTGGAATAAGTATATGTCCATCATCATTCATATGGGTAGGTAAGATTACATTATTGGATACGACATTCTTTCCTTCATTAGACTACAAATAGATTTAACCTGCAATACATATGAATAAATTATAAGCATGCCAGTCAACTCAACTCGCCCCCCTGGCAAACTCGCCCCCCTGGCAAACTCGCCCCCTAACAAAGTCGCCCCCTGACAAACTCGCCCCTCAGAAAACTCGCCCCTCGGAAAGCTCTCCCCCGACAAACTCGCCCCCTGTAATTTTTTGACGCATCTCACGCTATTGAGATTGGTTTAATATAAGAGAGCAAATAAAACATTATTATCAAGGCAGGATGTACATGTGCAAGGATATGATACATGACACATTACTGTTACAAAATGGACAACAAATGGACAACAGATATCAATACAATTTACCCTGTTAGGATGTTTAATACAGTCCATAGAAACATAAAAAGTAGCTGATGGAGCAAGGCATTGCAAAAGAAGAGAAATACCTGCATGTAAAGTGAGCCAGACAAGGAATCTTCTGTACATAACTTGGTGTCCTTTTAAAGCATATTTCTCATATTGAGCAGGGAATGTTTACGAACCTCAAAGTTGTCCTTGAAGTTTGTCCAAATCATTGCAATATGACATGGAGTGTCGTGGCCGAGCGGTCTAGCGCACCGAACTCAAGTTCTGGTGTTGCCAGCAGCAGGGTGTGGGTTCGAGCCCCGGTCGTGACACTTGTGTCCTTGAGCAAGGTACTTAACCATAATTGCTTCGTCCTTCGGATGGGACGTAAAGCCGTAGGTCCCGTGTGTTGTGTAATGCACGTAAAAGAATGCGCCTTGAGCACCACTTAGTTGGTGGATACGTGCGCTATATAAGTCCACACATTATTATTATTATTATTATTATTATTATAGAAAAAAATTTCAAGACCGAATTTTAAACCCCCAAAACAAGTTGTGTTAGGGTGGACACCGTTATGTACAAAAAAGGTTATACTAATCGTTTTAAATTCGCTTGTAAAATTTGGCATGACAAATTAAAAATGTTTCTTAAAATGTTGCACTGACCCATAAATATAAGAAGACATGGTTAAAAAAAACACTGATTTAATTGTAATATTTTAGGCAAGGTGAACTCCGGCAAATAAGCTGCATATAACATGGACACCAAAACTGTATACATTTGTGGGGAAAATTAATTGGTCTTTACCGCTTAGTGACAATAATGTTTTAAAACATTTGAATAGTTACGACCTGTTTCAATACTAATTGTAAAACCCCACTGATTTAATTGTAATATTTTTAGGCAAGGTGAACTCCGCAAATAAGCGTATATAACATGGACACCAAAACTGTATACATTTGTGGGGAAAATTAATTGGTCTTTACCCGCTTAGTGACAATAATGTTTTAAAACATTTGAATAGTTACGACCTGTTTCAATACTAATTGTAAAACCCCACTGATTTAATTGTAATATTTTTAGGCAAGGTGAACTGTGGCAAGAATGTTAATTTTGTGGGGAAAATTAATTGGTGGCTAGTGACAACATAATTGGAAAACATTTGAATAGTTAGGACCTGTTTTAATAGTAATTGTATAGTAATAGTAATTTAATAGTTTTAATTGATGACCCAAATTATATCTTAATACTGAGAAAGAGGTAATTAATAATGCTTATTTCAAATTGTGCAGATTTATTTTTGGGATATCTTTGTTTTCAAACCACTTATCAATTTTTTAATTTTGAATAACAGGTGAAGCTGCCAAAAGGGCAGTTGCTATATTTACGAAATACTATTGTTAGTATGTTACATGAATCATGGGATACATCATAGGAATGGCTGGATTTAAGACAAATATTAGGCCTGGAATTTTGTAATTTTTAGAAAGTTTTAGAGGAAGTTTGTTTTATTAAATTAAAACATTAGGCCCCCCCCCCAAAAAAAAAATGTTCTGTTTCCAGTTACCCCACCGACCCTAAACTTGTTATTCGGCTTTAAAAGAAAAACGGGAAAAAAAGAAAAAAACACAAAAAAAACCACAATATAAATAAATGTGATGTCTACTCTTACGACTACGAGCGAAAAATACCCACAATTCAATGCACGGCGCTGCGTGTTGAGCGCATTCCACGGATTTGCACAATCTGCAGATTGCGCACAATTTTGCCCAATCGGCCGCTTCAGCTGCCAAATCTAAAGAGCGCAAACTGCAGATTGCGCACGATTTTGCCCAGTCGGCAGATTGGGCTGCCAAATCTGCAGAGCGCAAAGTACAGATGGCGCACGATTTTGCCCAATATCGTTGTGCAAATCCGTTGATTGCGCTCAACACATGAACGAGCCGTGGACGCACAGAAATCGCATATTTTTTAAAATGTTCTACCGGAAATACTTCGGAAAAATTTCTTGATACGGAAGTGCTACCAACATGTTTCATCAAAAAATGAAGAAATTAGGCCCATAAAGTCATAAACATTTGTTAAAATGCCGCATTGGCAACACTACTTTGAACAAACGCGGACACGACAGCCAAGTGGCAGTTTTACATGACCTCGGTGTCGAAGTAATGTACGTTAGAAATTAACTTAAAAACCCATCAAAACCATTCCAAAAATTATGACATCAAGTAAATAGAATGTGATTTAATAATTAGAAGAAAAGAAACAGTAATCTTTAACGCTGACGCCAATAAATAAAAAAATTGTTGCATCGTACCTCGAACATAACGCGGACACGAAATTCAGGCGCCATGTTTAGAAAAGTGAGCAATTATTTTTTAGGACTTTCTACTCAACAGTTACGATTTTGCAAAGAACTACTGTGATTGAACACCCCAAATTGCTCATGCTAGTCAGAAAAACGTTATTCAGCTTTGCTGCTACATTTCAGAGTTTTTAACAGTTACGGTTTTCAAGAAATGTGGGCAGTATGTAGCGAGAAAATTTACCTCCAACCTCCAACTTCCGTACGTAACCGGCGTCCACAATGCGGACTCGAAGCAATCGCGTGGCATGTCAAACAAACGCAACCAGTGGCAACCAACCTCGGTCACAACACATGTAAGATAAACCCTTTAGCGTGCTAGAAATTTGCACCAAGGGCCATTATGATGACGTAGGGCGTGCGTGATACAATTGCATGCGTACATAACGAACGGACACGGAAATTAAAGCCGCCGTGAAAACAAAATTTGTAGTTCACCAGCGTTTATGAGACCCTCTATGACGTTGATATTTTGTGAAGTAATGTACATTGCACACGATATACACACGTGGATGGTTCAAGTTACTGCGTGCTCAACCGTTATTGATCGAAGTAGCGACTCAACTTTGGGGGACACGAAGAGTTATGTACGAAAACGATACGTTAAATTTGATGACAAAAATAACCATCATTACAAGGAATTTTTTTTTGCCATAAATAACTTCATGGGTACATATAGAAGGCTTGTGGCTGATTTTTGTTTAAAAAAATCATACTATGTGGTAGAACACCGGCTTAAAAAAAATCATTGCCGCGGATGTAACACGGAAGTTCCGTTTCGGGGGCATTATATTTGTCTGCTTAATTTCGTTAAAAAAAATTTTAAAAAAATAAAAATCATTATGAGGTACATTTAGGTTCCTTAGGTTACAGACTTTAACATTCACCTGTTTTCAGTGAAATTTTATAGCTAGGAATTGAAATATATTGAAGCAATCAAGGGCCACTTTTCATGAACTGAAATATGTCGTGTATCATATCCCTGCACACATGTACGGGACATAAATAGTTTAATGAATTATTAGGCGCTATTGAGACTGATTTATTAATATTATAAGTAAGGGGCAGTTTGTAGAGGGGCAGGTTTGCCGAGGGGCGGGTTTGCCGGGGGGCGAGTTTGCAGAGGGGCGACTTTGTAAGGGTGCGAGTTTGTAAGGGGGCGAGTTTGCAAGGGTGCGAGTTTGTAAGGGGCGAGATTGTAAGGGGGCAAGTTGACTGGCATCCAATTATAAGATGACATCAATAATAATATAGTTCATTTTTACAAAAACTCACCTCCAAATCGCACTGTGATAAACATATTATATTATTCCTAATAATTCGACTGTAATCTGGATAAGTGTATATAATTATTGAAGAATTTGTTAAAGACTTGAAGCTAGTGTGTTTAACATGATGGTTATGATTTGCGAATCAGAACCCGACGATTCGGTTTTGTAAAAACTGTTTGTTTGGCTCAAATTAGCGCAATCTTTTTGATGTCAACAGCAAGCTGAGAAGACTTTCCAGTCACTAGAGTCAGTAACATTCGGTGGTTGAAGGGATCCGGCCGTCTGGTCTGCCTATCGGGACGGTATTGATTATGGGATGATAACTGACCGAACTGACTCATCAATGAATAAAGTTTCCCAGTTTTTTAGCCAACAAAGACACAAACTTGGATCAACTGCAGTCATACAGGAATTCTATCTGCATCAAACACAAAAGGCATCGGGGTGAACAGTCATTCAATGGCGACATAGTCTATTGTCATTCTCAAAAATCTGTATTGATCTGTCAGGCTGAGTGGTATGCTGAAGCGTACAAAGTCCATGTACACACACAAAGCCAGTGCCTAGAAACGGAATACAACCGGCCAAGGGTCACACCGCATGCACAGTACACCTGTTAGTTCCTGATGAGGTGCTTGGGGACCGTTAAGTGGGTTGAGCGCCCTCTGTTGGCAATTATTTCTACCGTGAAAGGGCTGCACACAAAACTCATAAAAAAGAATTATCCTTACTTTACTAAATATTGTACGAAATATATCACCTGTTCAAGACACAAAAATGAAACATTTAAACTGTAACTGAATTCGACATAATAAATAAAAAATCATGATTTCTTTTTGAGTGGGAATTAAATTAGAAGTCATTGATCCAACATGCTGTACATTGTATTAGTCAGGAGTACGCCCATGTTACGATACAAACTTGGAAGCAGAAGTCAGGGTGTCACTAGAAGAGGATACGACTTTTGAAATCATGTAATCAAATAAACTAAATTATAATAATAGTTAAGATGGGGAGATAATAGTCCAAGAAGTTAGAAACTGTTTGGGGAAATTTTCCTTACGCTATCAGATGCCAGGCCAGTTTGTGTGGCGCTGTATAGATCTTTTGTCTGCACACTGTGACATGTCAGACATGGAATAAATACAGTCTTGCCCCCATCCCTTCCCCCTTCGACAACAGGTATTTCAATTTTCCTCAAAAATAAATAAATAAATGGGAGCATTTTCATGGGTTTAAAGTTTTTACAATTTTCGTCGATTGTGTTTGATGTGGTTCTTCGCTATCCCCAATAGTGTCGTGGAGTGTCGTGGCCGAGCGGTCTAGCGCACCGAACTCAAGTTCTGGTGTTGCCAGCAGCAGGGTGTGGGTTCGAGCCCCGGTCGTGACACTTGTGTCCTTGAGCAAGGTACTTAACCATAATTGCTTCGTCCTTCGGATGGGACGTAAAGCCGTAGGTCCCGTGTGTTGTATAATGCACGTAAAGTGGATTGTCGTGCGGTCTAGCGCAGTGAACTCAAGTTCTGGTGTTGCCAGCAGCAGAGTGTGGGTTCGAGCCCCGGCCGTGACACCTGTGTCCTTGAGCAGGACACTTAACCATGATTGCTTCTCTCCACCCAGGGGTTAAATGGGTGCCTGTGAAGGCAGAGATGGTTTGCTCTATATGCGCTAGAAATGGCAGCAATTGAGCTGTATACTCCCCAGGGAGCTGAGATGGTTTCAGGAATGATTTATGAGCCTTATGAGCAGGGATAATAATATAATGCGCCTTGAGCGCCACTTAGGTGGTGGATACGTGCGCTATATAAATCTATACATTATTATTATTATTATTATAGACCCACTAAGCTCCCTCCACAAATCAGTGCGATTCATTATCAATGACTACAAGTAACTTGCCAACCCTTTTTTTAAATGGATCAGACGAAATGTTTACAGCCAATCACATCCCTACCAAGTTCCCACGAAGTTTTGCTCCACCGGTATATATATAGTTATATGGAGTATCCATTTAGACGGCACAGGCTATTATGTAACTCGATCCCTATTGTTATTTTGGGTCATTGCTATTGTGTTGTTCACCAGACATCTGTAGATACAAATGAATTAATTGATTGTTCTATTGTTAATCGGGGGGGGGGGGGCGGAATGTGACATCAGTGAGGTAGACCCCTGTCTGTGGGAACTGAAGGTTTACAGGAGTCAATGAGTACTGGTACATGTTTGAGGAGAGGTACACTGTTTTTTTTTAAACCGGTTTTCCAAAAATTCAGAGTCTTTCCACCATCAACAGCTAAGCCTTGTGGACGTTGAGACAGGTAACAGAAGCCCAACCCCATCAGCACGGGAATTTGGTCAGCAAAAGTTTAATTTAATTACACTTTAATTTATAATCATTAAATTCACTGCGGGCTATTATATGTCTGATAAATCAAAGTAAATGTAGGTCTGCAATTGAAACATAAAATAAGTTCACTCATTATTTGGATACTAATCTAATAACTAAAACAGTTAAGATATACAGCTTCCAATAATAATGATATTAAAACTAAGTATTTCCCTTTTTCTACTGTCTCAACCAACCTGTTGATGTATGGTGACGAAGATTACTTTGTAATTATCGTAATTTTGGGAGGTGTATCATTAATTGTTGCAAGGTGGTTGAGTTGTTTGATCTGATTCAGTAAGGCTGGATACATGGGTATGGGTTCGAATCATGGACAGCTGATGATTGTTTTATTTGTATAGTTGATTCCTTGAACAACCTTACCATATTTGCTTCTCTCCACTCTGGAGTAATACATCCATGATATTGCGGTTTAGCTAGACCGACAATAGCGTTTCGTACGGTATGTTACACATGACTCTAAGTATACAGAAATATATCGACCAATGACTAATGCTATCAACAGTGAGCTACATGATATCAAAAAGTTGGCACTATTTAAGACCTATTCATGTTTTATTCTTCGTCTTGTTATCTTTCAGAAAGACTGTAGATGGGACCGACCGAGTTTGATATCTTGGACCGAGTTGATTTCACACCGGACCAAGTTGATATGATACTGAGTTGATATGGAACTTGATATGGAACTTGATATGGGACTGAGAGTTGACGCCGAGTTGATATAGGATTGAGATGATCTTACCTCATGAAGACGATCAGAGCAGACTGATCAAAACGTCGAGTTCTTTAACTACTCAAAAGAGAATTTCTACATGGTGGCACCGCATACAGTCTGTTCTTTTAAGAACTAATTACTACTCAATTGAGATTTTCACATGGCCGTCACCGCAATTAGTCTTACTTAACCTCTTCACCATGCAAAGCTACAAGTTTTACTTAAACAAATTGTATTTGTGGATTTTTTCATTTACATGTTCTCCATCATATTAATTGTATAAAATGGCAGGACGGCAGACCCTCTAAAGATTCGGGTGTCCTTGAGTAATGAGGCACCCCACAATGGTTTAAGTGAAACCAGTGGTAACAAATAATGTATTATAATTAAAGAATTAGCTGTTTAGCTGCAAATAAAGTGCTTACCAGCATAACGGACCTGTAGTATAACTTGAAAATCATTGTTATTGGCCTTACGTTTCAAACCTAGCAGGTTCTTTCTCAAAGGCTAATTGAGAAAGAACCTGGGACATTTTGCCTTTAAGAAAGAACCTGCTAGGTTTTTGTTTTCCATTTACTTTGTGGCATTTCACCCGGCTATATCCATGACATCATCACCAAGTACCAACCAGCAAGAAGTCTTCGGTCTGCACTTTCACAACAATTGACTGTCCCCCGTACACATCATTCCTGGAGTCACCGTTCTTTCTCAAATGCTGCTCCTGAACTTTGGAACAATTTTCCTTATCAACTTCGCCAACCCCAATCCCTGCAAATCATCCCTCAAAACTCATCTTTTCTGTTGCATTTATGTATTTATGCGCCATGAGCGTCATACCGGCGCTTTACTAAGTGTTCATTATTATTTATTATTAAACGTAAAGCCAATAACAGTTATTTTGTATTATATAATTGTGAGTGTTTGGGTGTCCACATCACGCCTGATTTCTCTGTTCATGATAAATTCACAACCTATATTTTGACCTTTTAAATGCCAGTAACTAATTTGATTCCCTCAAAAGTTTCAATTAACTCTTCCCTGAAGATGATGGTAATAAATCAATAATAAAAATAAATCTCCTGTTTATCACAACAGTTGGCTCTTCATTGTTACCCAATTCTTCTCTTGTCTTTTGTTCGAAGTTGTGTACCTTAGCACCCCATTGAAGTGTCCTATGGTACCCGGATATTGACAGCGTACGTGGAACCATAACGACAATGACGTTACCTATGACCCCCTAAGCTATTAGGAATAGTTCATTGATTTATTGGTATGTGTACAAAGTTGTGCAAGTTTTCACGCAGGACGTTCTTTCACGGGAAACTTTACTCAAAAACATAAGCATTTTACACAGAAATGAAGTCAACATGAACTGAATATACCTGTATATATAATTGTGTCGTTGAGAGGTTATAAATCATCTAAATCTAGTTTCTGGACTAGTAAAAAATGAAGACTTCAAATTACATTAGGTCTGGTGGTGCCAATGGTCGGTCACGGCCTGCATATAACACCACACAGACTCAGACAAATTCGCACAGAAAACGCAAACTTTCCTCGCTGCAAATGAACCTTTCTTGCAAGATATTTGTTGTTTTATTGGTGTATGGGGCTATTGCTACCAGTGGAGTCAATGGTGAGTTATTAACATTATAGATGGGAACATGTTTTGTGTAAATATTTGAAAGAATAACATTAATATGACTTCTTCATGTTACTTCTGTACATTCACGTATAACCACGTTGAAGACACCATGCCAATAGTGCGTGGTTCCTTGTACTGACAGGTTGTTGCGGTTTTGCCATGGAGGTTAATTAGCGCTGGGGGTGGGGCGGGGCGGAATGGAATGTCGTATCCAACCGCCACTTTTTCTCGTTCAATATAACTAATAATGTAATTTTACCTACCCAGTACTGGGTTGAGATGATGATGGACATATACTTCAAGTTATTTCAGGATATTTATTTAGATTATTTCATAAAAAATCAGGCATTTTTGGTATACTATATACAATGACTTCCTCAGTCATGTCAGTCTGATATTATCAACTCCCCCTTAGTGACCAACAAGATCATACATTGTACATGCACAGCGGCAACTACATGTATAATAGGATTCTTCTATTTTCTGAAGGGGGGAAGATTTTTTTGAAAGGGAACTAAAGTCCAAAAACCATCATAAAAGTGGATTTTAAAGATAGTTTTCACTTTCTGTACCACCAATATCAATTTTACTTTTAAGTGGTTGCAAAAAAACCCGTAAAAAGCGGCAGTTGGATAAGACATGCTTTCCTTCGTATATTTACATGCGATTGTGCCATGGAGGTTAATTAGCACTCGGGGCGGGGGTAGGGGGGGGGAGGATGCTTGGATTTTGGAAGTGGGCACTTTGGCGTCCACGTAGCCCTATTCTAAGGCCAATACACTGGACTCCTTCCGTATCCTTGTCCCTAAGTCCTAACCCCACATGTACAAAATGGGTGATTTTGTCGAATGTCGTATCCTACCGCCACTTTTTCTCATTCAATATAACCAATAATATAATCTTACCTACCCAGTAAGGTGGAGAACATATGGATGATGATGGACATACTTCAAATTATTCAAGGATATTTATTTCATGATATTTATTTCATGATATTTATTTCATGAAAAATCCGGCATTTTTGGTATACAATGACTTCCTCAGTCATGTCAGTCTGATCTTGTCAACTCCCCCGTTAGTGACCAACAACACGGTCATTGTACATGCGCAGTGGCAACTATAATAGGATCCTTCTATTTTCTGAAGGGGAGGATTTTTTTAGAAGGGAAATAAAGTCTGAAAACCATCATAAAAGTGGATTTTAAAGATAATTTTTGCTTTCTGTAACCCCAAAAATCGATAGAATCAATTTTTAACTGGTTATTGGTTGCAACAAAATAAAATAAAAACTTTAAAAAGTGGCGGTTGGATACGACATTCTTTCCACAAACTTAAATTAAATTGTGATTAGGTAAACTTGCCCAAGCAGACACTTTTGGCATAAAGTTCACTATTGTGACATGGGTGTTTTTGGTGAAATTTTTATTTAATTATTATTATTTTTTAATTTCAAAAATGTCTTGAAAATGTCATAAATGTGAGCGATAACGAAAAAAGGGTGGGGGGTGAGGGGTGAGGGGTGAGGGAGGGGGTGAGGGAGGGGGGGCAGGAGAGGCTGAAAGGCAATCAAAGCTTGAATAATCAATTTTAAAAAATAAAGCTTACTATACATGTATGTGTAGTTGATGATGGTATCAAACATCTCTTTAAATCTTAGTCTGAGGTGCCCTCATTTTTTAGAATTTAGTTAACAAGATTGCTTGAAATCACTATTTTTATATCACAATTTATATCACGAGATAAAATTAATTTATAATCACCTTTTTAAAGCACTTTTAGATTTTTTGGTAAAAACAAAAATATTTTCATCAAAATTTATGTCTTTGCTAAAATAGTTAAAACTTATTTCATTTGGTGGTTGGGGGATGCCTTCCCTTGGTTTTGTTGTTGATAAAGATAAAAATAAAAACGAAGAAAAAATAACCCCACAGTAAAATATTTGGTGCATTTTTAGGATGGTAGTTGTTCTGTGACCTCAATCAAAATTTCAGGGCCCTTACTTTGAAAAATGTGTGGCTACGTGCCTGAAGGATGAACACTGCAAAAACATGGGGAACACACATGGTATTTCACCCAATCCCCCCATTAGATAATAATTCGGGTTTACTATTTGGGATAAAAAAGCTTCTGGGGCCCTTGGCTGGGCCCTTGGCTTTGCGCTGCATGCTCGTCAGATTTCACCCCCCAATGTTCACAATGGATTTTGGTTCCCTTCAAGAAATTGAGTATTTTATTCTTAAGGCCAAACAAAAAAGTCTCCGGTGACACGCTTTTTTGGGGGGGGGGGATAATCTTTCTTTTTGCCAACCAGTGAAATATGTGATACATGTATACATGGTATTGAAACCAGATCAAATTTCCCATACATAAAGTATGGTGGCTGAGAGAGGCCGTACAAATTGGGCAAATGTTCATACCCCTATGTGAAAAAGGCATTGGAAACACAGTGTGGCAGAATTCCAATCAATCCACCAGGTTTGGCTGCAATTAGACATTGTTTCATAGCAAAAAACAAACAAACTGGAGACTTATTTTTTGGCTTAAGGATTCTTTTACGCTACATTTGAGTTGTTTTTTAACCCTCCTATAGGTTTTACACTCAAAGACACTCAAAATTTGTATGTCTCTCTTAACCCATTGACTTTGTGCAGTGCACGCAAAGACACTAACAATTTGTATGTAACTCCCAACCCATTGACTTTGTGCAGTGCACTCATGGAGGTCAAACCAAAACCAAGTACATACACAGCTCTGTGTGAATCTTGTGGTTTGACCTATTGGTAATGCAACCAAAAATACTCAAGTGAGTGTCTGTGGGTGCCGTGCTGACTGGGCCAAATTTCAGTCTGGGCATAGGAGGGTTGCTAATCAACTGATCAGTTTATATTTTTTGTTACTTTTGAATTAATGAATGTTTCCCCTGAAATGTTGTCCACAGCTGTGTGTGACTGTAACAGTGCGGATTGCACAGCAGGATGTGCTGCAAGGTCTTATTGGGATGGCAATGCTATTGCCTGCATAGAATGTCCAGCCGGATACTAGTAAGTCAATGAGGCATTAACAAGTCTATTTTCAAGTATGGATTTTATCTGGAAAAATAGAGTTTTGCTGCTATGTAAAACAGTAAAAAAAAATCCCGAAAAATGGTCGGAGGACTATACCTCCTGAACCTCCTGGATAATTTTGGAGGATTTACAGACTCTCCACATCCCCACAAACAAGAAACTAGAGGTTTGGACACAATACAGGCTACTTCTTTCTTTCCTCACTGACTACTTCTCTTCTGCCAAGAACATTTTGCGGCAAAGGGAGATTTGTAAAAAAAATCCTGAAATCAGGAAAAATCATGAGAAATCACAGGCCTGATTTATATCGGATCACAAAATGATACATCATTGAACACTGTATAATAATATAAATGATACATCATTGAACACTGTATAATAATATAAATGATACATCATTGAACACTGTATAATAATATAAATGATACATCATTGAACACTGTATAATAATATAAATGATACATCATTGAACACTGTATAATAATATAAATGATACATCATTGAACACTGTATAATAATATAAATGATACATCATTGAACACTGTATAATAATATAAATGATACATCATTGAACACTGTATAATAATATAAATGATACATCATTGAACACTGTATAATAATATAAATGATACATCATTGAACACTGTATAATAATATAAATGATACATCATTGAACACTGTATAATAATATAAATGATACATCATTGAACACTGTATAATAATATAAATGATACATCATTGTACACTGTATAATAATATAAATGATACATCATTGAACACTGTATAATAATATAAATGATACATCATTGAACGCTGTATAATAATATAAATGATACATCATTGAACACTGTATAATAATATAAATGATACATCATTGAACACTGTATAATAATATAAATGATACATCATTGAACGCTGTATAATAATATAAATGATACATCATTGAACACTGTATAATAATATAAATGATACATCATTGAACACTATAATAATATAAATGATACATCATTGAACACTGTATAATAATATAAATGATACATCATTGAACACTGTATAATAATATAAATGGAAGAAAAAAAAAATCATTTTTTTTTTTTAGAACCTGTGTAAAAAATCAATCATTATTTTTACTGACTACCCATTAACCCTCCTACTGATAGACCATTTGAAACTATTCAAAATTTCCACTTACCAAAATGCCCATTGGTTTTGTACACACATGGTGATACCATTTGAACAGTGTTGGTAGCAAGCTTTACTACCATTCAAATCCATTCAAATGCATAGAGGGCCCATTGATTCACCACTTAGAAGTATCCAAACAAGGTTTTGTATTAGCTGTACTACCATTTGGAAAGATCCAAACAAGGTTACCATTTGGGGAATCAATACTGTACACAGTTATTTCACCATTCAAAACCACAAAAGCGAATGGTTTCAAATGGTGCATCAACTTGTATGAAAAAGGTACCAAAAGTAGGAGGGTTAAATAAGATTTTTTTAAGAGAACAAACTTTCAAATGTTTCATAAACTGTTGTCTTGCATAGGTTCTTACAGCTACGCAGGCTCAACTGCTTGCATTGACTGCCCACCAGGCTATTCCTGTACAAATCATACCTACGAAGGGCGAGTTGCATGTACAGCTGGAACGTATGCTACTGGCAAGGCTACATTCTGTACTGAATGTACTGCAGGCTACTTCTGTCCAAGCACTGTGTAAGTATAAAACCAATGAGATTTAAAGATGTGTCATCATTGCTTTGTCAGTTTTATCAGAAATTTTTGTTTTATCTAAACATTGGTAATTTCCTTTGAAAAAGGAAAGCAAATACTTTGAAAATAGATACTTCAGAGAAGTATTGTCAAAAGCTTTGTTTTGTAGTGATTAATGGGACAGTATTGTAACAATCAACAGGGCATGGAATCAGAGTGCTAATTCTAGATTAACTCATTGACTTAAAATAATACCGCACATGATAAAGTCATATTACCGTTTCTCCTGCATAAATGAGCCAGTAATTTTCAGTCACTGTGTTCATCTTAAACCGATTCCATGCCCAGTTGAAAGTCTGCTCTGATCGTTACGATGCTGTCCCGTTAAGTTCCCAAATTAATTTATGACTGGATAAACCACACACAACCATACTTTTGAATCATCAATATTTCTCAAGCAAAATAATGAATGTTCCAATAAAGAAAGTTACCAAAATTGCCTGTAAAATACAGTGGTACAAAACACAATTGATACATCTTGAAAGTTGTAAACCAATCTTTGTTAATAGTTCATTGTATTGAAACTTGTAAATTGTTGATTTAATTTTGTCTGACAACGACGGGTGTATAGCACTGTATACTCAGTGCTTTCTGAGTGTCTGTGAAAAAAACACCACACAGGCGACTCGGGCAGGATTCGAACCCACGACCTCCTGCTTACTAGTGAAGAAGTCTTAATCTCTCGACCACCGTGCTTGTCCGATGATAATTGGCTGGCTAGAATCCTATATAGCAGCGGGTTCCACGATATTTATAGGTTGATGAAATTCTTGCGTCGGGTGATAAACAATTGATTTAATTTCGCCTTACACCGACGTGTGTATAACACTGTATACTCAGTGTAAATTGTTAATTAAGGGAAAGAGTACTCTTGCTCAATTTCCAAAAACTGAATGCATTTTCACTATTTAATCTTGATTAACGACAAAAAGGTAATAAACTACAGGTTGGTAGTTTAACCCTAACTCCTAATAATGGTTTTGGCTGAGAACATTCCCGAATCCACCAAAATCCAACACCATGCAGTACCACTACTACCCAACTGTTGGACTTAGCTGGAATTGGGACACCCAGCCCCATGTAAAGTATCCCTGTCTGGGCTATACAGTACTGAGTCTATCAAAATACAACACCATGCAGTAACACTACCACCCAACTGTTGGACTTAGCTGGAATTGGGACACCCAGCCCCATGTAAAGTATCCCTGTCTGGGCTATACAGTACTGAGTCCATCAAAATCCAACAAAAACAGCCGTTGGAGTTTGATGGGTTTGGGGTTGTTAAGGTTAATGTATTGATTCATAGAGAGTTAGCATACTCGTAATAGCAATTTTTGCCGATATTACCATTGTTGCACCTTCCCTAAGCATAAAATCATATGTGCGAGTCTGACGTTCATCCCTCCAGTGTACACTTTGTACACTTACCTAAGATTATTAAACAAATTATCACCGGAGAGTTCTTTCCCAACATTCAAATGCTGATGTTTACTATTGACAGACCTGTGATTTCTCAGGATTTTTCCTGATTTCAGGATTTTTTACAATTCTCTCTTTACCTTTAAAATTTTCTTGAAATAAGAGAAATATCCACCAAGGAAAGAAAGCAGTAGCCTGTTTTGTGTCCAAATATCTAGTTTCTTGTTTGTGAGGATGTGGAGAGTCTGTAAATCCTCAAAAATTAAACATCCAGAAGGTTCATCAGGCGGCTTTGTCGTCTAGACCAAAGGGAGAACCAGGCCCACTGCCCATTTTCAGGATTTTTTACTTTTGTCAAATCACACCCCTGTGTTGATTATATTCCTTGCAGTGTTGCCAACGAGATAGAGTGTGCCCCTGGAACCTATTCCTCCAGCGGAGCAACCTCTTGTCAAATCTGCCTAGCTGGTCAAGAATATTCGAGAACAGACGGCCTAGACATCCGTAACTGCAGCTTGGGCGAGTACAGTACGACACAGAGTACAAGCTGCTTACCATGTCCGGTTGGGTATGCATGTCCACAGACTGACAGCGATTATAAACTACTCTGCAGAAGTGGCTTCTACTCAACGGGAATGCAGAGTGAATGTACCGGGTGCTCACCAGGATTGTGAGAATCTTTTTCTATTCGGCATATTAAAATGCTTTCAAAACTTTAGGGTCAGTTTTTTTTAGCAGACTCATTTGCTAACTCAGTTCCAGACTCGGTTTCCATCTTACTTGTCGAATCATGCTTTGACTCAGTCACTTACTCAATTGTAGACTCAGTCACATCAGTCACAGACCAAGTTGATGACTCAGTTTCATACGTAATAACTGATTAGTATCAGACTCATTCATTGACTCTGCTACTGACTCAGTTTAGAGTCAGTCACTGACTCAGTTCAGAGTCAGTCACTGACACAGTTCAGAGTCAGTCACTGACACAGTTCAGAGTCAGTCACTGACTCAGTTCAGAGTCAGTCACTGACTCAGTTCAGAGTCAGTCACTGATTCAGTTCAGAGTCAGTCACAGACTCAGTTCAGATTCAGCTACAGACTCAGTTGAGAGTCAGTCACTGACTCAGTTCAGAGTCAGTCACTGACTCAGTTCAGAGTCAGTCACTGACTCAGTTCAGAGTCAGCTACAGACTTAGTTCAGAGTCAGTCACTGACTCAGTTCAGAGTCAGTCACTGACTCAGTTCAGAGTCAGTCACTGACTCAGTTCAGAGTCAGTCACTGACTCAGTTCAGAGTCAGTCACTGACTCAGTTCAGAGTCAGTCACTGACTCAGTTCAGAGTCAGTCACTGACTCAGTTCAGAGTCAGTCACTGACTCAGTTCAGAGTCAGTCACTGACTCAGCTCAGATTCAGTCACTGACTCAGCTCTGATTCAGCTACAGACTCAGTTTAGATACAGTCAATGACTCAGTTCAGAGTCAGTCTCACTGACTTAAGTCAGACTCAGCCACTGACTCAGTTCAAACTCGGTCACTGACTCGGTTCAGACTCATCCACTGACTCAGTTGATGCTTTTTGGTTGCAAATGCATACACAAATGCTGATTAATCTAGTTTGTGTGGCCATAAACCGTGAAAGTTTTAATTCAACGGTTAGTGAACTAATCACTAAAAATATTAATACTGATGTATTGTGCAATCGCCAGGAATGTAATTTCATCTACATTTTTTAATGGCATGACAAATCGTCCTTAATTTGCCATATTGACCAATCCCGAATTAAGTTGGCATAGTGACCAATGCGGTATTGGTCACTTTGCCAAATTACAAAAATAGCCAGTTAGAGCATTCGTCATTTGAATGCATGCTCTATCTCCAAAACTATAAGGAATACATGCATGTGGATTAGATACAATGGTAGGTCTCTTCCTAAATGTACTAATGGGCGGGAAAACTTAAAATTGAAAAAAAGTCAGATTGGTCACTATGGCAAATTAGGGATGAAGTAAAATATTTTAAATATTGAATTATATGCTATTAAAGAAATTGTTTTCAGCAGTTTTTCTATTTTTGTTTTGTTTTACAGCTTCTGTCCTAATCCGTTCACTGACCAGATGTTGGAATGTCCAACTGGTTACTACTCTCTGGGTAATGCATCTATCTGTACACAATGCCCTGCTGGTTACTACTGCACTGACAAAATGACTGCACCAAGGTAAAGAGAATCTGTAGCAAGATATTTGAGTATTTCTGCTTCTCTCAACCCAGGAGTATAAAATGAAAATATGGCAATCGCTTGGAAAATAACCTGATAGACTTAGGCAAATGGTCCTTATAGAGCCCATTGAGCAGTCATTAACCCTAACTCCCTAGGCCCACTTGCTTACAACATAACCTGAATCCTTCCTAACTCCCTAGGCCCACTTGCTTTAACCTGAATCCTTCCTAACTCCCTAGGCCCATTTGCTTACACATAACCTGAATCCTTCCTAACTCTCTAGGCCCATTTGCTTACACATAACCTGATTCCTCAAAAATCCTTCAGTAGTAAAGCAAGCACATGACATGTATGCACACATGTGTTTCTAAGCTGTGATACATGTACATGGCCAGGGACCCTCCCTGCATGCATGGAGCAATAAACAGTGTCCACTGACCCAAGCGCTGACCTTGCAATCACTACAACAAACATGGATGTACATGTACCATGGAAAGGCAAGTATGCCTAATAACTTCAATCCTCCAAAATCCTTCACTTTAGCAAAGAGCATGTAGCATGTAACCTCAATCCTTCAAAATCCTTCACTTTGGCAAAGAGGATTTTGGAGGATTTGGGAATGTTAGGGTTAAACTATTGAAAGAAGATTCAACGGTCGATTGATTGAGCCAATAGTTTCTTCAATGCTTGAATGCACCCAGCCAAACTGGCCCTCCTGGGTCAGACAAAATGGCTATTAAGGGATTGCAGCCTATTGTGTAGAGAGGATTACTGCCTATTGTGTAGGGAGGATTAGTGAAGGATAAGCAGTGGCAGTGCCATTGATGTTCCAGACTACAGTAACTAGTTGCTTTGTAGGTATTAGGACTGTCAATTATCACTTTTTTTGTCAGCTTCCAGAAGCTGTTCCACGCAGTCGCTTTCAAATCTGGTAAACGAAAGAAGCAAGGTTAACTTATGGCCTGTACTACTTGCCAGACTTGAAGAGGTGAAAGTACCAGAAGTTTTCCCAAAAAGTGCCCCTTGGAGGATTTTTGCCAATAATTTAACGATTGTTCAGTAGGCTCTATAAGGACTGTAGGCCTTACATTCTATCCAGGGGAACAGGAATATTCTCAGTCGTTTCATGCCAACGAAAGCAGAGATAAACACCGACCCGTTGAGCCAACATGGCTTGGGGAAAACTTTACTGTATTCACCAAAGGGTCAACACTGTAGCGCCCTCGTCTGGTTAAACATAGGCTATTGTTTCATCTTATGATACCAACAAATCTGTGTAATAAATCAAAATTTATTTCATTTTTCTTCTTTATAGCGATATATGCGAGCCTGGTACTTACTCTCAAGGTGCACAGATATCCTGCACAAACTGTAACCCTGGTTACTTTTGTCCATCGATCTACTCTGGACCAATCAAATGCTACAAAGGATACTACAGTACGCTGAATGCAGTCAACTGTACCATATGTGAGGCTGGGTACCAGTGCTCTGATCAGACAGGTGAGTGTATGGACAATAGCTGGTAGCCATGAAGATGATGTACTTTGCAAACTACGTACCTGTTACAGTGAATATACACAAACGGCTTTACTGTAGTGGGGTGTCATGGCCGAGTGGTCTAGTGCATCAGACTTGATATGATGGCTGAGAATGTGGGTTTCGAATCCTGACCGCGACCATGGTACTTGTGTCCTTGAGCAAGACACTTCACTGTACAGTGCTCCTCTTCACTCAGGAGTATAAATGGTTACCTGTGGGGTAGAGGTTGATATTGTGGTTGAAGAAAGCTTCTGATGATGCTCAGGGCTGTATACTCCCCAGGGAGCTGAGAAAGTTTAAGGATTAATATTGGCCCAATGACCAGGGATAATAATGTAAAAGAGCTTTGTATCCCTTGGCAATTTGGCACTCTATAAATCCAGTTATTATTGTTATTATTATTATATTATGGTTATACATACACGTAGCTATGCTAATAAAATGGGAATGATCAATATAACCAAATAAATTCGTCAAGGGATTTTGATTTCAGGCGTGAAGCTAGAAATTTGTCATTAGGGGGGAGGTGAATTGTTTTGGAAAAATTAATAGGCCCCCCCCCCAAAAAAAAGATCCCTCCAGGAAAATGTTTGTAGGGGAATTGTTTTGTTTCAAATAATGTTTTCATTATAAATAATAAATGGGGTGGGGGAATGTTGCCTCCTTCGCCACCCACCCTCCCGGGCTATATGCCTTTATGATTGACAGCTGTCGCTTTGTCATTTGAATCCCTGTGGATTCAGAGTCGGAACACAGAGTTGGATCGTAGTCCAGATTCAGGTACATAATTTTTCTTAAATCTACTCTGTTACAGTGCCCGAAGTTTGCCCGCCTGGCACCTGGTCGGAAGCCGGCTGGGTCGGCTGCAAAGCCTGCGAGGCCGGCTACGCCTGTGATGAGGGTTCCACTGTTCCCAACCCATCGGCTGATATCTGTGAGCCCGGTGGATGGTGTGATGGGAAGACACGGTACGAATGCCCGCCGGGAACCTATAACCCAAATAATGGATCAACGACACAGAAGACAGCGTGTATACCATGCCCTGCAGGTCAGTATGATAATTTAGTTTTTAAATTGACCATTTTACCAAATGTACCGTATGCTGGCACTCACTAATAGAACTTTCTGTTTGGTCATTCATAATAAGTGCTAAAGTCAAAGTGAGATTTATGTGGCACCATGTATTGAAATACTCTGTTTGAGTAGTGAGTAGTGAAGGTTATTCTCATAACCCTCATTACTCAAAATAGATTATTTCACTTCATGGTATCCCTGCAAATCTCATACCTCACCAAGGGAGGAGGGCCAAAGTCCTGGTACAGCCAAGCCTTTGAGAAGCCCTAATCATGTAACAATACAGTACCTGCCAATCAACATAACCTGGGGTTCTGGAGGGCCTAGTGCAGGCAAGTAGAGCTCATTATAATGGCTGCAGTTGTGAACAAAAGACAGCTGAGGTGTCAGTCAAGTCTATGTTAACTGTGAGAGCTATTTGAGATCTATTCATTAGTAAAAGGTCCCTTGTGCTCAGCTAGGGTATTATATAGGCCTCTGGGCCTGGGCAAAGCCTGGGTCTGGCCGGGCAAAGCCTGTACCAAGACTTTGGCCCTCCTCCCATAATGTTTGGGTTCTATGAATGACATTTCTACTCCCTTCCTTTCTTAGGTTACTACTGTCCTGGACCAGGCGATGCTGACTACATCACAAACACCTGTCCAACGGGTCACTACTGCCCAGTCGGCACAACATATGAGACTGCATTCCCGTGCCCAGGTGAGAAGTTTGCAAGGAATCAATACGTATGTGTATGTTGTCAATATACGTTTGCGTATAATGCATCTTCCTTTTACAAAGAGGATTATAAGTAAAGACTGTTTGCGGTGACACCATGGGAAATTCTCAAGTTGAGTAGTTAAAACCCGACGTTTCGATCAGTATGCTCTGGTCATCTTCAGGAGAATGCCAGACTCTGGGAGATGCTACTGGATGATCCGCACGAAGACTAGATGCTGGAGGATCAGTGTGGTGTAGTGTGCAGGCGGGAAACGGCAGAACTGGGATCCTTGGAGTGGGGGGGGGGGGGGGAGAGGATGATTATGCTCATTTATATAGAAGACACCTTAACCCTCCTACACATGGAGGCCACTCCCAACCACAAAATTCTGTTCTTTAGCAACCTTTAGCAAGCCTGCTGTCCAAGTAATCTTACAAAATCAACTGTGTGCCACCCAAGGCCACTGTAAATGTTTGAACATATTAGTATGGCCTACAATGTATCAATGGGATACCACCTTACCCTGCAATCTCATTGGTGTGACAGTGCACAGAAGGGTAACCATAGGAGGCCACTAGCAACAGCTAATGGCTTGGAGTGGCCTGAATGGGTTGTTTCAAAAATTGCACTGATTGTAGGAGGGTTAATACCCAAAATACATATAGAACCATCAGTAGCTGCAGTTGTGCACATCACATTAAAATAAGTTTGGGGCACCTTCTTATAATTATATTTAATTGTAGATACTCATGTACAAGCTGTTGGGACACCAAGAAGAGAAGTGACCACCCTATATACCCCTCCTTCCGTAGAGCTAAGCAGCTCTTTTAAAATGTCCCAGTCAAGAGAATTTTACTCAGCAAACAACAGACTACCAGCAAAAATCCATACATTAGTACGAAAGTTTGGCTGCTAATCAAAGAAATCTACTTAGTGAGTTTTATAGGTTGGTTAATTCTTGCGTTGGGTGATAAACAACTGATTTAATTTTGCCCTACACCGACGTGTGTATAGCTCTGTATACTCAGTGCTTTCCGAGTGTGTGTGAAGAAAAGCTTCACAGGTGACTCGGGCAGGATTACTAGTGCTTACTAGTGCAGACATCTTAACCTCTCGACCACTGAGCTTGCCTGATGACGATTGGCTGGCTAGAATCCTATATAGTAGCAGGTTCCACGATATATAGGTTGGTTAATTCTTGCGTCGGGTGAATTTTTCTGTTAAGCTAAGCAGCTGTACGGTATTGGCCCCAGATGCGATGGTTTCAAGCGATGCTTACAGATCATTGGCTGAATATACCCTTTGACCTTTGACCCATTACAGGTGGTACTTACAATGACCTGACCAATCAGACGTCGGAAGCCCTTGCATGTAAGCAATGCCCGGCCGGCTACTACTGTCCACAGGGGAGTTCTAACTACGATGAGTTGTGTCCTCGTGGATTCTATTGTTTGGAAGGACAAGCCTCTGGATTTGACAATGCCTGTCCGCTTGGATATTATGGGTAAGTACAATGAGCTTTTTTCTATGTAATAGGCCGTGTCCGAATTTGGCTATGGCTATTGGCTGCAGTGGCAATGCTGATGTATAGGAAGAAACAGTGATATCTTCTCATAGCCACAGCCGTAGCATATTTGGCTACGGCTGTGGCTATTGGCTGCAGTGGCAATGCTGATGTATAGGAAGAAACAGTGATCTAGTCATAGCCGTAGCCGTTGCATTTTTGGCTACAGCTACGGCTATTGGCTGCAGTGGCAATGCTGATGTAAAGGAAGAAACAGTGATATCTAGTCATAGCTGTAGCCGTAGCATATTTGGCTACGGCTGTGGCTATTGGCTGCAGTGACAATGCTGATGTATAGGAAGAAACAGTGATATCTAGTCATAGCTGTAGCCGTAGCATATTTGGCTACGGCTGTGGCTATTGGCTGCAGTGACAATGCTGATGTATAGGAAGAAACAGTGATATCTAGTCATAGCTGTAGCCGTAGCATATTTGGCTACGGCTGTGGCTATTGGCTGCAGTGGAAATGCTGATGTATAGGAAGAAACAGTGATATCTAGTCATAGCTGTAGCCGTAGCATATTTGGCTACGGCTGTGGCTATTGGCTGCAGTGACAATGCTGATGTATAGGAAGAAACAGTGATATCTAGTCATAGCTGTAGCCGTAGCATATTTGGCTATGGCTGTGGCTATTGGCTGCAGTGGCAATGCTGATGTACATGTATAGGAAGAAACAGTGATATCTAGCCATAGCCGTAGCCGTAGCCGTAGCATATTTGGCTACGGCTGTGGCTATTGGCTGCAGTGGCAATGCTGATGTATAGGAAGAAACAGTGATATCTAGTCATAGCTGTAGCCGTAGCATATTTTGCTACGGCTGTGGCTATTGGCTGCAGTGGCAATGCTGATGTAAAGGAAGAAACAGTGATATCTAGTCATAACTGTAGCCGTAGCATATTTGGCTACGGCTGTGGCTATTGGCTGCAGTGGCAATGCTGATGTATAGGAAGAAACAGTGACTTAGCCATTAAGCTTGGGCGATAACTCGATTAGAATATTGAGAACCTTTTTAAGTTATTGAGATATCGGAAAATAAAGTCACAAATTCCATGGAAACAAAATTCCAGCTTTTGGAAGTGAAAAACAAAACGAACTACTTCAGAAGTACGTACACACTACGCAAATGAATTTGCGATTTATTGTGACGCTTGTAGAGGGGTACATACCTGTGGTTATCGGCTCTAAAACAATCATGCATTAATGAAAAAATAATCGCGATACTATCAAAAATCACAATATATGTTTGCTGAGATATCGTGGATGAAAAAAAATCGATATCGCCCAAGCTTATTAGCCATAGCCGGATACAGCCTTAGCCTTTGATCACACTATGGCCATCTTTGTCCGATTACCTGTATACTCTATGCAGATTAAAGTGTCAAATCTCATTACATAATTAGGGACCAGACTATTTTCCCTTCCAGCCTCGGTTTGGTAACGTGGACTTGAATTGAAGACAAACAAGATGACTACGCCGTGATAAGGTCTACAGGACATATTCTTGGTGTCTAAATTTAAGATCTAAATTTGTTCAGATTCCATAGGAAAATAAAAACATGCTGATTTTCGCTTGACACATGTTTTATCATGTGAGTTTAAAGCAGATGTACATCTCAGAGGTAAAGTTTGTCTTGAGATCCACCGTATGTCTATGCGATGAATGGGGGTGATTATTGTGTAATTTTTTGAGTTTCTTGTAAATTATCAATCTTCATAACGTTTAACATCTTGTGAAAGTTAAAAAACAGGGTTGTGATTTGTCTGGATTTGTTTGGATTTTCAGATTTTTACAAATCACAATGTTGTGACCATCCGGATTTTAAAGATTTAACCAGTTCACGTCGGACGCCGTGTATACACGCAATTTTTTGTTTCACCGCAGAGCGGAGAGCATCTAAACACGCCATAGGAAATTCCGGAATATTTGTATGCATGCTCGATTGAGCCACGCGTGTACGGTGACATGCTCTGAAGACGTGGCCACGCACTGTGGAAGCTTCCATTAATGTGTGTGTGGGAAAAAGAAACCCGCACAGGGGCCCAGAAAAACTTTTTTATTCCCGACGCGAACTGGTTAAGCAATATAGGAAAGCAAAGCAAACGTTCAAAACGAGAGATTTCGGCCCAGCGCTGTTCAAAACAGCAGCCCCAATACCCCTAGCTAAATTGACGTGGATTTTTCAAAACTGCCCAATCACACCCCTGATAAAAGCATGTTTTTACAGATGTAGTAAGCCATGTCAATAACCAACTTAGTTGTGATATCTTGCCTATAATGTGTCTGATTCCGGTGGAACACATTCCATATGACCTATCTGCTTTATACACATTGTACATGTATTTATCTAGCACGGAAAATGAATTAAGGCTCCAAGTTTGCATTATTTCGCAGGGCGAATATATGGTCTGAATACATACATGTACAAATGTACATGTATGCAGTGATATCTCTACAGTTAAGTCTCTGGATTGTAACAGTTCTATATATGGTCTGAATACATACATGTACAAATGGACATGTATGCAGTGATATCTCTACAGTTAAGTCTCTGGATTGTAACAGTTCTATATGCAAAATTATGTACGATTTTTGTAGACAAATTTACAGTGGAAATTGCTCCCGTGGTAACTGTTAAAACTTGAGTGTAAATGAAACCAGTAGTATATAAAAGATAGTACTAGTGAAAAAGATCACTGCTTGTTTAAACACCGCCCTCATTAGACCATGCGAACCAGCCAAAATGTGGTCCTCCCAAAGGCCAAGCCTTTGAGAAGCCCTCATCATGTAACAATGCAGTACCTGCCAATCTACATAACATGGGCTTCTGGAGGGCCTATCCCAGCCAAGTAGAGCTCATTATAATGGCTGCAGTTGTGAACAAAAGACAGCTGAGGTGTCAGTCAAGTCTGGGTTAATAATAAGAGCTATTTGAGATCTATTCATTAGTCAAGGGTCTTTTGTGCTCAGCTAGGGGATTATATAGGCCCATAGGCCTGGGCAAAGCCTGGGCCTGGCTGGGCTTCTCAGGGGCTTGCCTGTACCAGGACTTTGGCCCTCCTACCTTAGGTCTTTGAATGGACTCAGTCATCACAAGTCACAGTTGGAATCGTGGATTTGTGGACATCTCGGACAAACGGACTCGGAACAAACACAAATAAATTCCATCAGTTTCATTCATCAAGAATAAGAAGAAATTATTTTAACGAGTATAATATTTAAGTAAGACTAATTGCGGTGACAACATGTGAAATTGAGTACATGTAGTAATTAGTTCCAAGTCATAAAAAGACATGCAATGAACAATTACATTACATAAAAGTCAAGTCTCATCAGATCTGCTTACAATTAATAAACTGAATATTTAAGGTTATCAACTCATGAATATAATATGAACTTTGACATTTGTCTGCGCTCTGAAAGCCTCATCATTAGGTAGCTAAATAAATAGTGTTCTAATGCTGGATTGGATTGTATATAATTTATTTATTCATGGACTCTGTGGGGATCAGATGCATAGCTAAGATGTTTCGGGGTAGGAGGGGGGGGGGAGGAGGAGGAGTTTCAATCATTCATTCACATGTGTAAACACCTGCAAACACGGACCTCATATTGTTTTCCATTGTGATAGCAACCAAGGACTTATTGTTCCATTTTTATAGTCCTGGGTTTGTGTACATAAACACACACAACTCACAATTTTGTAGGCCGAGGACCTCCCATTGTTCTCCTCTATGTTCTGACAACCGAGGACCTATTGTTCTCCATTGTGATAGCAACCGAGGACCTATTGTCCCTTTGTTATAAGTCCGGGGTTTAAATGCGTATGCACATGCACAATTTTGTATATGGTGTAAGCCGACGACCTATTGTTCTCATCTATTGTTCTGAGGACCTATTCTTCCTTTTGTTATAAGTCCTTGGTTTGAATGTATATGTACACACAATTTTGTGTACGGTGTAAGCCAAGGACCTCCTATTGTTTTCCTCTATTGTTCTGACAACCAAGGACCTATTGTCCCTTTGTTATACCCTGCAAAACCCGAGGTGTTAAAATAACACCAGTGGTGTCAACTTTTGGCTTTCCATGGTGTTTATATTAAAGTAGTTGCCTAATATAAACACCAATGGTGTAGTTTTTAACATCACAGTTTTTGCAGTGTAAGTACTGGGTTTAAATGCGTATGTACACGCACAATTGTGTATATGATGGAAGCCAAGGATCTCCTATTGTTTTCCTCTATTGTTCTGACAACCGAGGACCTATTGTCCCTTTTGTTATAAGTCCTGGGTTTCAATGCGTATGTACACGCACAATTGTGTATATGATGTAAGCCAAGGATCTCCTATTGTTCTCATCTATTGTTCTGACAACCGAGGACCTATTGTCCCTTTTGTTATAAGTCCTGGGTTTCAATGCGTATGTACATGCACAATTTTGTATATGGTGTAAGCCAAGGACCTATTGTTTCCCTCTTATGTAATGAAAGTGAATTTCAGTTTTTATTGACAAAAACCATCATAGCTTTGTGTGTAATCAAGTCTAGCCAGTTCATGTTAAGTTTTCATATGAATGCCAAATACTGACTAGTCTAGCCACGGACTCTCTGGTCGGTCTTAAAGACAATGTGTAGAGTTGATCGAACGGATGTTAAGGTGTTATTTTAATATTTCAGGGGGAGGAAGGGGGGAGGAGTTTAATATTTAAATGTTTTAGTCATTCAACATATTCTTCATTTCATGACAATATTTTGAGGATTACCTACAAGTAAAGTCAGGAAACTGTTACTAAAATATGGCTTCAAAAGAACACAACATATTTTTTTTATTATTGGCCAGAGCTAGTCCTTTTTACCTTACCTATAAACAGATTATAGAAGAAATTCTTTTTAAAAATAATAAAGTTTGGATCCCAACATTTGGTAGTGATTTCTATATGGCTTTATGTGTGCAACTACATGTATCAGATATCAAATGAGAAAAAAAGGACAAACAACTAGGAAAAAGATTATGTTACATGTATTTCAGCTTGAAAGTTCAAATTAAACATTTGATTGGAATATCAATTCTAGGTTTTGTATGATGCTTATTCATATAAGGCTGATCTAATACTAACAATATACAGTGTACCAACAGGTCGGCATTGTGCACTAGTAAATATCTTTGGACATTATGTAACATGCATTTAAGAAGTGTTTGACAAACACAGAATATTAATTGTTATTAAGGCGAAATATGAATATTCATCAATGTAATGTATTATTAATTACACTAAGATCTATTGACTCATACATATTCATTAGTCCTTGAATGGACTCGGTCCCTTAAGTCACAGTTTGAAATTATGAATTTGTGGTCAACTCGCCATTTGACAGACTAACTTTGGACTAAAAAGGAATAATTTTCACAATTATTCATCAGTTTAAACAAGAATGACAAGAAATGATTTTACTATGAGCATAATATATAATACAAAGCAATTGAAATTTGAGTAATATTTATACAATTTTGCATGAGCAAAGTCAATATACAACAATGGTAGTTACAGGTCAAAGGTTATTGACCCTATATCTAGCAGGGTGGTTCTTAAAGGTCACTAACAACCATTATTACATTGATTCTACAGGTTACTGTAGTAGGGTGAGCAGTTTGAAACAGCAATTCTTTTATTTATTACTGTAGTGAAATCATATGCCTCGACAGCCTAATCGTGGAGGTACAGTCCTCGAGTTAATGTGGACGAACGCCTTTTACAAATACTTGAGAAGACAATCAACTTGTAGATTAAGTTCTGCTCAATTTAGTGATCCAAAAATGAAGAATCACAATGCTCCGTATGATTGAAGAAACACCCTCGGATATAACAAAAAACCAAACCAAACCAAACCAAACCAAACCCCCATTGCCTGGAATGAAACACAGAATATACACAATAATGATCCGTAACACATGGCTAAACATATATACACATGTATCTCATAGCACACAACACGATAAAACTCACGAGTAGCAACTTTCAAACTAAACAGAAACCCACAATTTCTCTAACAAAGAGTACACACAAAATACAGATATACTCACTGGGGTTTCACGAGAATAAATTACTAGATGGCGATATTAACCCATCATTGCAATGCCAGACTCACGACAAAATGAGAAATAATGCGGTAAAGTACCGATGTGCCTCTCATCAAACCATAACAGCAAGAGATCGAACGACCTTTTCAGATCACCAAAGTTGTCTGCCTGCATATTCTCGCACAAATGAAACTCAATCAAACTTATCATCCAGACAATATTAGATCTATCTGTAAATTGAAAAGTTACTTAAATTACTTTACATCAATTGATCATTGTAACTTTCAACAAAAGCAAAGAACTGTTTTTAATCAAGGGTATGAGATATCAAACGCAAAACCGTTTCCTCACAGGGGTCAGGTCAACTTCTGCCCAGACATTACAAAATTTGGGAAATTAAGGGAAAAAATATGATTGGTAAACTACCATTCTGCTGTGTCATACTTCATGTCAATTTAGATATACATTAACTTTCGATTGGGACAGTTAACCGGTTTACTGACCGATCTGCACTAACCATTTAGAAATTTGCTTACTGGCTATAAACCAAAACCAATATGTAAAAAAAACAATTTTGGAAGAATTTGCCACACATTTTGTTGTACTAGACATTACGATTTGCCACATTGGTTATTAAACTGCATTTAGCTCTAAGTTTGACTTTTCATTTTTTTTTTTTTTTTATATTTAAAAAAAAAAAGAATTAAAAAACCCTGAAAACGAGTATTTAAAAAAGTACATTTTAATGCTAACAAGAAAATTCTTTCAAACCTTTCAATCGGTGAACACAACGTTCATTGTAATGTAAAATACAGCAAAATACAGACATGTATAATTGGGGAATAACATTTGACATTTCTTTGAAAGGATATCACCTCAGACAGAAATATTTCAAGGTATGTTTGATACCATCATTAACTTTACACCAAGTAAGTTTTATGTAAATCTGTGAACATTTATGTTTATTGAGAATGACAAAGGTATACACTGCATTTAGCTGAAGAAAAAAACCTGTTTATTTAAAGTATACATACATGTATTATTCATTAAAAGTGTAACATGTAGACCTATGAACATTGTTCATTTACAACGCATGTTTTACACTCCCAAACATGACCCTCAATTACAGCATAAAGTGAATGTCCGGATTATGATTTAAAAGTTATTCTGATTTACCAGTCAATGCTATAAAAAGTACTTTTCCTTCCTAGCCAACTACCCTTGCATCATTAGGCAAACGCCACTCAAACGGGTGGAATGTAAAAATAATCTTCCCGCTGTCCACAAAAATGGCTACTTGTGGACCGCGAGTCGAACAAGCAAAAAACACAGGTCAGCAAACTTTTCTCATCCTCCCCTTACCTTTTCCGTCAGAGTCCTTGTACGTCAGAGTCCTTGTACGTAACCTTCCGCACCAACCAAGAACTACTTAACAGTTCAAACATTTAACTTACAATACATCAGAATTAAACGAATTGTTTACCCATAACATTTTGTAAGAGTAAAATGAACATTTTGTTGCCTTATAAAACTAACAAACTTTAAATGATCTGAGTAATATTGTGACCCCGGACTATTTTGTACATCGTACTCCGATATAGCTACGCCGACAATAAAATAAACAAGGATATGAAACCGACCGCTAAGGAGCAGTAGCGCCCCCTGTTGACATTGATAATTACTGTTATTGTTTCATCATAAAATTCCATGTCACTACATTTGTTTGATACCATCATCAACTTTACACCAACTTAAGTAAGTTTTATGTAAATCTTAATATTAGCTTGCGATGGGTTTGCGAGTAGTTTGCGACGGATTTCTAGGCATTTTCGGCCGGGGCCCCATGGGACTCCTTGCGGCTGCCGGGTCATTTTTGGGCATCGGGCGGGCATCGAGTTACTTTTAACTCGGACTTAAAACCTGGTGCGGCGTGTCGCATCGCAAACTGATCGCCAATAAATCGGCCGATGCCTGGCAGGTGCCCGCAAGCGCTGTGGAGGTGGCCGCAAGCGCTGTGGAGGTATCAACGGCATTTTCTTCTTTGTCTTCTTGTTTCTTCGTCTCGTAGAGTGCTCCTAGAGAAATGTCGAAGTGAATGAAGAAGGTCAGAGGAGCGCCTCTATATATACCTCACCCGCAAATTGACAAACGGCCGCCGGATCGCGGCCGTTGATCGCGGGGCACTCGACAGGCACACTACAGATGCCCGTCCGGCGGCCTGTAAGAATTGGCCGGCACCCTGCCGGATACCGTAGGGGTATCGCAGGGACATAGGCAGAACATCGGACGAGTGCCTGCCGGACACCGGCCAATAAACTGGCCAAGAATTCGACCCCATTTCCATGAAAGTCGGCCGATCGCCGGCCGGCGACCCCCCGGTGACCCCCCGGGCCCCGTCATGGCAGCGTGCGGGGCACTTTTAATTGTGACTGTGACCGCCCTATCGCGCGATCTTTCGCCGACCTCTACACGCCGGTCGATGCCTAGAAATCGCACACGCCGCCCGGGCTCCGCTTTAATTGTGACTTAGGTATAAGGAATGACAAAGGTATACACTGCATTTAGCTGAAGAAAGCTGAAACAATGACTGTTTGGGCTGTCAATTGTTTTAATATTTTAAAAAATACAAAAAAGAAATAAAATAAAATCACTGCAGGGTGGATATGTCCGTGCTACAAATCTTTATTATTATTAACTCACTGACTTGGCAAATTTAAACCCCAAATACAAGTTTCTAAAGAAGGTGAGGTGTAATTTAGTTGGCTTCATGCCTTATGGAAAGTTTGTTACAACATTGAGAAATGAAAATTGTACCATGTGACCAGCAAGATAGATTGCCATTCAACATCATCCAAGTTGGATGATATTATACAATGTGATATATCTTGACTGAGAAGATGTCAGCTACAGCCAACTGTTTCCCATCTGATGTGAATGTGATTCCATGTGGTTGAAGCAGACCCTTACTTAGCAATGCAGCTGATAAATCTCCCATTGGGATCATAGTGGTGAATATGACCAGTGTCAGGATCATTGTACATTGCAATGTATAAACCTGATGTGTCACAGCATACACCTGTGCAGTGTGTGACTTGCTCACCGTCAATGGTTGGTGTTATGGTGAATAGTGTAGAACCACTGTTATCAATGACAGCCACGTGTTGTTGATCTGAACCACTGACCACCACTCTGCCACTGTTGTCTACAGCCAAGAAGAAGGGGTGTGTAGTGACCGCCATGGTGCTTATTAGTCCACCGTCAGTGGACCTGTGCACAGTCACTACCATTCTATCTACATCGCCCATAAGGATGTTACCATCCTTCTTGGCTGTAACACCTCTAATGGCCACATCAGTCTTACTGACCTCATTCAGTGGCAGGGTGGTGAATTGAAATAACAGTGTACCATCCTCATTGTACATCTTGACTTGGTGGCTTTCATCTGCTACTACTAAGTGATTGTGTGCACTTGCAATGGCAAGTGGACCTGTATTAGAAAAAACAAATAAGAACACATTTTTAAGTGAAAACTGCATCATAAATGTCATGTATCAAATGCATGTATCATACATTTCTATTAGTGGATAATTGTTATTATGTTTACGTATTCATTTATTCTGAGTGAATACATTAGAATGTGGAAATACATCACACCACTATAGCCTCATTCTGTAGAATTATATTCTATAATATGAACTGTGAACAATGCAATTCAAAATCACTATTAGTAATACATGTTTTTCCTGATCAATTAAATATTGCATGAGCTTTAGGCAAAATATTATTCAATTTAATATATTATGCTCATAAAATGAAAATTGATGAAAATTTTGAAGAATTTCTCTTGGATATATATTATTTGTAAGAGTATTGCAAATATTCTGATTACCAGTATCATGAATAATGTTATATATAATGTTTCATAAATTTAATAAAATAATTATTTTTTAGTACATGTACATTCATTGACTAGAATACTTGTGTTAGTTTAAGTGGGTGAATTTAGCATCACTTTTAATTATGTTCAATATTTTGTTGTACACTTTTTGTACTGAATGCCTGCAGTTGTCAAAACCACATTGTGTATGTATAGTAGTGTGTGACACACTTACCTGCTTCTATGTCAATGGTTCTATGGTGTTGACCTGTACTGCTGTAGATTACCACTCGTCTGTTGTGGAAGTCTGTCACAGCAAGCTGATCATGTTGATAAGCAGCAATACCCCATGCCCCATTGAATTCTGTATGTCCACGTCCTTCCTTGCCAAACTCATGACTTAGCTCCCACTTGCTGTCCACGGCTGTTTCTGTTTAAAAAAAGTACCCCCTCTGTTGTCGAAAGTTAAACAGTATGCAAATGAGGCGTTTGATCCGTCATTCATACATCTCGCGCGTAGGGGTGACGCGTGGTTCAAATCTATATTTGGTTTGTTTACATTTTGCTTTCTTGTGATTGGTTTCAAGTTAAATATGCAATTTTTTATGAATATACTAAGTTTATTTAATAAACAGTCACATGATAGCTTTTCCGCTAAATTGAGGCTGTTTACATTGTGGAATTGCCGGTGAAGTCTACGTAGTGGAAGGCAGCCATTTAAATGTCGTCTTTGCCTTGAACATTTGAAGGCGTTCAAGCTGTCGTCATGGATACGTCCGAATTTTTGATAAGCACAATCGACCTAGTAAATCAACGATGATGGCATCTACTTTTATTTTATCCACAAAGTAAGTCTGGGACAAGGTTATTTCCTTTAAAAAACTTTCCCCCAAAAATCAGTTTATGCGGTTGGTTTTAATATTATTTTTGTGTACAATGGCGTTTAACGTACATACATGTTTAGTGCATCCATCGTAACGCATTACGTGTTTACGTACACCGTACACGGTTAACTCGTTTTGATCGTGTGTATTCTGAATGCATAGAAAGGATAGCCATTTTTACAGAAACAGTTGTGTACGGTTACTGTGAATTCTTGCAAAAAGACATGTACTGCATCAAATGAACATTCAGCCTGATCCCTGACAATGAATACATTTGGCCTCGCAGTCTTTAAGTTTATTAAAACACACAGTGGCGTTAAATTAATAAATGATAGGCAAACTTTTTCGTTGTTAATAAAGTGAAACTTGTTTCAACAATGTTTGTTTTTACATGTATTGAATTCAGTAGTTCAATCGATAGGCCTAACGTTATGAACGTGAATGTAACTTCACACTGTACATTATTGTACATTTACGGTATACTGCATTTTCATCCGCATGTCAACTTTGCACTATATTTACATGCTTGGAAATATAATGGTGTTGAAGATATCCAAGAGAACGGTCTGGATGAGTAGTGTTATTTTTTAATGTTTTCATAGAACTATGGAAGCCTTACTATTATTTTATTATCATTTCTTTCAACCAGGAATTGAAAACAGTTTACAACATTGGCAGTTGGCTCCTATTAATTTAGATCATCTACGACAACAGGTAATTTAACTAGAAATAGTATTCAGTCTAATTCTTATTTACATGTAGGCTACTTGTTAACAGACGATTTCTGCTTTTTCAATTTATTTGTATTTCCTCCATTTGTCCTTCATGTCCTCTGTTGTTATTCTCCTATGATAGTTCAAGGCAACTTGTCCATTCTCATTTTCGTCATTTCAATTTTGTTTGTTACATAAAGGCCTTTGTACATTATTTATAAATTATATACATTGTAAATGCTCTGCTTCCAGTTTTCTAAAGTTCTTTTGAGTATTCACCACAGGTCCTTTTAAATGATAAGTGCAAAACTTATTTAAAAAAATTTTCTTGTGTTTCAGGCTCTGTATAGCTTGTTCAATGGCAACTGGAATTGGATCTCCAGGTTACTGCTTTTTGAGAAGGTTGGCAGCTTTCAAGATGTTGTCACTAGACTTGCTTCATCAAAAGTTGTACTAGGCCTACATATAGGTCTGTCTGGAGATGTTTTCTTCGGGCATACATGGGCAGATAGTTGATGCACTTTTCCAAGTGGAAGACACGATGCCCAGACAACCACCACATTTTTAAAGTTGAACATGCAGTATTCTAGGACTTTTGGAGATTTTATTTTCAATTTCTTTGGTCGTCCTGGTTGTGCCTGTTTGTTGAACTGTTCACAAACTTGGTAGTTGTCTACCCTCTCATGTTTATACCAGTTAGGCGTGACTGATTGTCAGTGCCTTAATTTCCTCGCAAGTATACATTTACCTATATTATATTTTGATTTATATGGATGTCACATTGTTTGATTTATGCAATATATACACAATTATTAATCATATTGCATATAAATTTATATTTATCACTTTTATAATCACTTCAAATGATTAACTTCGTCATCAGCTTTCATGTTCCATTTTAAGATTCAATTAATAAGTTTTCGAGTCTCAACATAATAAATTCACTTTTATCAATATTGACCATCTTAGAATGGTTGTTTTTTGTCTATATCCATCTGGTTGTTGTCTACATTGCCTTTATTTGTGACTGTTACTATTTATTATTCCTTGGTTATAAAAATTTGTATTTTATGTTACACACCCCCTTCTCTCCTGACCCAATCCCTTTGTTCAACTTTGTTATGTTTATATAACATTCATATAAAATTACAATGTTCATTTCTCTTGTAGTGTTTGTAAGATTGTTGCATTTTTGGCCAAATAAATAATGACAATAAAATAATTGATGGATGTTGATCAGAAATGTCGTCCCATATATTCCAACCAAACACATCTTTTGAAAAAAGGCCTTCCTGCGATCTGAATAGTTAAAATATTGTGCTGCTTATCTTGGCCCTGTCAAATTTAACGTTTATATATAATTACAATGTTCATTTCTCATTTATTCTTTGTATGATTGTTGTATTTTGACCGAATAAAACATAATAATAATATAATATTTGATGGTGTTGCTTAGAATTGTGGTCCCATGTTCTCCCACCAAATAATTATAGAAAATGCCTTTCTGAAGTCTGAACACCTGCTTATCTTAGCCATTTTCATGTAGCTATAATCAGTCTATTACCATAATTCTTCATAACTTTGTCAGAGCATTTTTTTAAATGAAAATCAAAACTCATCTCCAGATAAACAGGAATGTGGAAAACAAGGTAACATACTCGGTGATTTCCCATAACTTTTCACAATGTCCACCCGGCCGCTCACATGCACACATACAAATGAGCGACGCAGACATAGACGCCGTGTATTACACGTATAATCCCAAGACACGCTGTATGTAAATTCCTATTTGTTTGTGCACGCCACAACGACTTCAAACCAGCGTAAACACCGACACTCAACTTAAACAAAACCTTATAAAAACTTGTAAAAAGTTTTGTCCCAGGAATAATATTTGGAAAAATACTTGTAAAAACATTTAATCTCACTAATGGAAATGTAGAAGTATGAATGGAAAATTCTGCTGATGTTATAAAAGAGCATATTTGAAGGGTATAATTTCAACATGAACGTTAAGTAGGCAGACAATGAAAATCGTTCTTTTTTTTTAAGTGTATTTCTTTTAGTCCCAACAAATACAACATTTGAAAGAAAATTTCATATAAGTGAGAAAACATGTTTCATTTTACTTCAAATACAATCATAACATTTTCAAAGCGGGTCAATTCATGATTCATTCATGTAAACTTTATGGACTATAGAGGCTGACATGTTTATGCATGACGTCATGATATTCCACTGGAGTAATGAAAAACAAACGCGCGTTTGTTGGAACTTTATTACGCACAACGCACGTAAACGAAACAGCCGTGCATGTCTTCCAGCTCCAGCTCCAGCTCCAGCTCACCCAGACTGATATCGCCAACACTCAGATTGATCCGCAGATATGAAAGTCTGCCATCAATCAGAGGAGGGCGGTGACTGGTCAGTGATCTCAAGTCATTACTGATGATGGGATACAGTGACAGGAAGTCACTGTCTGTTGCTGTATTTGTAACATCATTGGCCGTGTCCAGAGAATGTTGTTTCCTTTGTAGCATCATACCCACTGCTTTCTCATGCTCATCAAATGCTGCCATACGATCCTGTTCAAGGGTCTTGATGGCATCAATCATCTTATTCTCCTCAGCTGTAACCTTTGCTCTGATCTGATCTGCTGTCTCCTTCACCTCTTTCATGGTTGTTATGATTTTGTCTCTGAATTCTTGCTTAGCTTGAGATGAAGCAGCCAAAGATTCTTCCAGTTCCTTTATTTCTGTGAGGCAAACTGGCAAGATATCTTTCATAGCCTTCTTGTATTTCAGAGAAGCTTCTGCACTATCAATGTACTGATGCTCAGGGTGACGATGGTCAACAACGGTACAGTCTCGACAGATCAAGACTTGACATGTCTCACAGTAGAATCGATTGATCTCTCCCTTGTGTTTGTGACATGTAGAAGCCTCTTCTGGTCTTTTCACTGTTGCCTTACCCTTACGTATGTCATCCAGTGTAGCTACGTTGTGATTGGATGTTGCTTTGCTTCGCAGATGTATCTTTTTGCAGTTAGAGCAAATATTTTGGGTGCAGTCAAGACATCGATGAAGAGCCTCATTGCCTCCATCACATAACTCACAGAGTGGCTTGGAGTTACCTGAACAGGCAACCTTCTCTTGTAGTGATACCTCATCTACGATGGCAATCAAGTGAAAATTGGTTTTGAGTCCCTGAATGCCCGTCGATAGAATGAGAATCTCCTGACGACAAACAGGACAAGGAATGTTTGGAGCGCGTCTGCAGGTGGTGTCCCAGTATTCATCTAAACAGGTCTCACAGAAACTATGAGAACAATCCAATATTTTGGGTTGCTTGTATCGGTCATGGCATATGCCACACTCGAGATGATACCGGCTTATCTTTTGCAATGCTCCTAATTCTCCAGTACTGGTAGCCATTTTGTTCTGTGAACAAATGAAAGAGAATTCAAAAAGACGGGGTTAATGGTCACTGATGATGAAGTCATTTATGATGAATGGTTTACCTTAAACTCACCAAACAATACTCAAGGGAAAAGTGATGTAATGTATAATTTTTTTGTTCAATAAAAACAAATTGACTGGAAAACATCTGCCTTCTGTATTACCGTACCGGCATTCTACAAAATGAACTCAAATATATGTAATGTAAAGTCGAGGATGGTATCAAATATTCTTGAAATATTGCTTGTAAATTGTGTTCGCATTTTAAAGGGAAAGTATACCATAGTAAACTGTCATTATACTATGGCTCACTTCATGTGAATAAAGATGTAAAACAACTAACTTGTTTAAACCAATCGTCATCGGGCAAGCTCGGTGGTCAAGAGGTTAAGACGTCTGCACTAGTAAGCAGGAGGTCGTGAGTTCAAATCCCGCCTGAGTCGCCTGTGTAGTTTTTTCACAGACACTCTGAAAGCACTGAGTATACAGTGCTATACACACGTCGGTGTAGGGCAAAATAAAACCAATTGTTTATCTCCCTATGCAAGAATTTCACCAACCTATAAGTTTACCAGCTTACATGTATATTATTGTTTCTGTGAAGAAATGTTCTTATTTATACACTAGTTCACCTTGAATCTACATGTAGATAGAGTTCACTGAGTGTGATTATGTACAACCCTTTATTAGTTATATCTGTTTGTATGTCAGGCACATTATGTGAGTTGACTGCAAGTTTATAAGTGTCTGCCAGCTTAACACTAAATTGGTTCCCTAAAAACTCAAGTTGTCAAATAGAAAAATGGCAAAATTGATAAGAAAAAAAAATGATCGGCAAACACAAACTTTGTATTTATTCTAACATACAATTATAAAAATTCTGACCAGTTATTGGGGAATAATATTTGACTATTCTTAAAAATGAAATCACCTCAGACAGAAAGATTTCAAGGGATGTTTGATACCATCATCAACTTTAAATACCAATTTCATATCAAGAAATCTTTTAGACATCAATTGTTGTCATTTTGCAATCAGTTCTGAAGCTAACTTTAAACCTAAATCCTTGATCCTAACCAATTACTCAGTTCACTTTTATTTAAATGTATGTTATAAATATAGAAATAAATCCAGTAATTTGGGAATGATGGGAAGAATTCTTGTACAAGAAATCTGTGTAAACATTAAGGAGAACCATTGGGAGAAATAACAAACACAGTGAGTTTGTGTATATAGCACTGATCCCTCCTCCCTGAAGTTAAAGTTAGATTTGTTGTGTTAACCCTCCTAGACGTTACTTTTTGCCACATTAGTTATTAAACTGCCTTTAGCTCTAAGCTGAAGAAACCTTAAACAATGACAGTTTGACTTTTCATTTGATGATTAAGTCATTTATGATGAATGGTTTACCTTAAACTTACTTGAATCACAAAATAATACACAAGGGACAAGTTTTACCAATTTTTTTTGTCAATAAAAATAAATTTACTACAGTAGGATCAAAACTTCGCTTTCCAGGATAACCATATTGACACTCAACAGTGAACTAAAATGTACATGTATGTATGTATAGAGCAATAGATAATTGGCATAAGTGGACCGCCCACCAACATAGGGGCTAGTTAGCTCAGTTGGTAGAGCGCTCGTACGGTAATCGAGAGGTCGCGGGTTCGAGTTCGGGATCAGCCAATTTTTCTTTGCTCGCGAACCGTTTATATATATTTATATATACATGTATATATATATATATATTTATATATATATATATTTATTTATATATATATATATATATATATATATATATATATATATATACATATATAAGTATATGTATATATATAAATTAATTAAATCGGGAGTGTGGCCTTAGCTTTCGATCCAAACTGGACCTTCATCAGAGGCATAGACAAGGTACAAACATAAAAAACACATCGATATATATATATATATATGTTTATGTTGTACTTTGTCAAAGCCTCTGATGAAGTTCCGGATTGGATCGAAAGCTAAGGCCACCCTCCCTATTTAATTTATATATATATATATATATATATATATGTATATATGTATATATGTACATATATATATATATATATATACATGTGACATAAAACACAATAAAGGGGGCCACTTTGCATCCGTCACGTTAGCAGTTTTTCCAATGGTTATTATTTATTTTTAAGTACCTGAAATCGACTAAAAAGTGTTTCAACATGTGAATGGACATGCAGGCCTATACTAGAACTAATTTGAGTTGATTTATTTTATTTTTTAATTTTTAAATTTATTTTTTTACCCTCAAATCTCCATAAAAATTGGACGGAAAAAGTTACCTCACTTTTCCGTCCATTTGTTGATGGAAATTTCAGGTTAATTAAAAAAATAATAGTAATAATCAACTCAAATTATCTTTAGGATAAGCATGCATGTCTATTCAAATGTTGAAATTCTTTTTGGGTGGTTTCAGATATTAAAAAAAAATGTTCAACCATTAGAAAAACTGCTAACGTGACGGTAGGAAAGTGGCCCCCTTTATTGTGTTTTATGTCATATATAATCTAATATAATAAGAGCGAAATCCTGAGGCCCTTCTAAAAAGTTTGTTACATATAGGCTCCGGAACTGCTGGGTCCCGCGGCTCGGGAGGGGTACCTGCGTGTCGGGAAAAATCCACAGGGTGTCGTCATCGCACTTCTGATTCCGCCGAAGACGTTGTTTTTGCCTAACGGCGAATCGCCGCTTTTCCGGATTTATTCACTGCTTTTTGTCAAGCAGCGGCCGTCGTTCGGGACCCGTCAGTTGTCCGAACGCACTCCCTCTGTATTTGCTATAGGTGTTGTGTTATTCTTGACCCGTGTGCTTAAATACCGCAATGGCCACACTTTTGTGGTGTTTCTTAAAGCTTACATACAACAGCCGTTATGGCTCACACATGTAACAGCCGTTATAGCTCACACGTGTATGCTTGTTCTTTAGTGTTGTGTGCAAAATTTCCACATGTTATCGCACACTGTTGTTTGCGCATTTCAGGGCATTCACTAGCGCTATACGGTGTGTTCTTTGCGTAAAGTAGTATCATGTGCAAAATCTCTATCAACCCTTCATCCCCACCCTCCTTAATTCACCCAACTCCAACCGCTCTAAACCCGATATTCAGATCGGGTAACTTCGCTTGTATATATATATGCAGGTGTGTGTGTGTGGGGGGGGGGGGGGGGGTGTAAGTACATTTGAATTGCTATCCCCAGAAGTAGAAAAGTTTGAAAGTTTTCTGTCCAAATTATTCAATTATAAATGTTGTCTAGTGGTTTATAAACACTTACCATAGAATATGCAGTAGACTTTTCAGAAAATGAAGTGAAGTTAAACAGAATTTAGCTGAATTAAAATTGGCTAAATCTTCAACACATCAGTAGTGGCACAGGGCGTTGGCTGAAATGGTGAAAAAGTGACGCAAACACAAAGTTTCCTTGTTAAACTTTAGATCATGTGACTTGGAGAGTGCATTGGTATCCAACAGCTATACCATCTAGCCGTATATAAGGCACACGTGATGAGCCGTGTGCAAGGTACCAGGAAACAACGCAGTTACTAAAACATGATAGGAATTTTAGAGAAGTCATAGAAAAATGTGCAGACTTGACGTGTTAACGATTAACCAGATAATATACATACAATTGCACATTAGTGGTTCAAGTCTAGGCCAAGCTTAATAGTTCCAAGGTTCGTATGTACTCAGGAGTTGCCTTTAAAATTTATAATACTGCAATACAAATAATTATAAACTTCATGTGCTATATATGTACATGCTCATAACACTATGAATATCTTTACTCTGAAAATGCCCTGAAAATCTGTTTTACAGTGAAATAAATAGTTCAATTTCATGACGACACAACACCGTGAAATTGCCATGAAATACTCTTGGAATTCCTTCGCCGTGAAAACGCTGTGAAAATGCCATGAACGTCTCGTGGCAGTTTTGGGGCAGCTCATTAATTCTCGAGAGCACCATGAATTTGCCGTGAAATCACTGTGGACATTATTGCCAATATCTGAGAGGAAGAGACACTGTGAAATTGCAGTGAAATTACAGGGAACTGTTATTTCAAGGCAAAACGGATTTTCAAGGTGAAGTTGTTGATAGTGTAATGCATGTACAGTTGTATATGTGAAGCACAGAATCCCTAATAGATCTTTACAATCAAGATACATGTATATAAAGTACATGTATATCTTATGTATAGATTGACAAGATATATATATATAAATGGTAGCACTTTTAAGACTAACTAAACTTAAAAATAGGCATAAGCTTTCGTAGCTACAGCTACTTCATCAGATGCATCTGATGAAGTAGCTGTAGCTATGAAAGCTTATGCCTATTTTTAAGTTTAGTTAGTCTTAAAAGTGCTACCATTTATATATTTCATTTTATCATCTTCATGATAAAATGCTTTATACACTGCAATACACATCCTGGATGGCGCCCTCTTTGCCTCTGTTGCATTGGTGTAGTTTGCCATGGGCTGGGTTTGCCCAGGGGCGTTTTCCCCAGGTACTTCATTATGCAGTATAGTTTCCAGGGTTCATTGGCAGGCGGCAATTTTGTTTGCGGGCTTTTTTCTGGTTGGTCAATTTTTGTTTAGGTTTTCAGGGGGTTGCCAGTTTGGACCAATCAGGACCGCTCTTGCCAATAGGAACTTTTGGAGCGGGCGTCATTGGCTCACTTTTGTTACAGCTTTTATTTGAACCAGACCATTCAACCCACCTCCACCCCTACTCCAACCTTGTAATTTTGGTTCAAGTTTTGAGCTGTGAAGCGCATTGGGCATTGTTATTGGCCATATCTAGTGCGCTGTGCCAGATCTATGTATTTATTTGCACTATAATTTTAATATTGTGGGTACACTTGGGGTTGTGTTGTAGGAACTTGTGGTGACTGGCTTACTCAGTTAATGATTAATTGTTATAATAATAGTAATAATAGCAGCAACAGTGCATACATTACAACTCTGTACGCAAAGTAAGTCCCGACGGTTCAGTTGGGCTTGTTCTAACTGTTGGTTCAAACAGTGGAATTTTCACTTTGCATCTGACCCAATGTCAATGTCTCTAGATATGTATGTTATATTTCACTGATACGGCCATGGGTCCAGTTGAGGGGGATACATCTATGGTGTGCGGCCTCTTTTGTATGGGATAAGGTCTCACATTGCCTCATTTTGTAAGATTACTACTAATTATTATTACTGAGTACAGCCGAAATTGTAAGCATGGTTTAAGCTCCCGTCGGTTCAGTCGGGGCTAATATTTCAACCGGTGGTTCAAGCGGTGAAATTTTCAAGTGCATGGACGGCTGTAAGCTAATTGGTAAAAGTTGCTATTGTCTAAGTGAATTGTTGGGGTTTGATAAGCCCTGTGATTTAATGTGGGCCGCTCGTTGCCCGTGATTCTATGTGTTTTTTATGTGGGTTGCCCGTGATTCTATGTGGGCCGCTCGTTGCCCATGATTTTATGTTGCCCGTGATTTTGTGATGTACATGTATTGTGGAATCTGCCCGTGGTTTTGTGAGGTTATTTTGGGACAGTTGTCTGTTTTTGTGATGAGCAAGCCTGCTCTTGTTTGTTTACTTATTATTACCTAGGGGCAAACATTGCCCGGCTTTCTTGTAATTACCTTGGTTTGGGCAAATTGCCCGTTTTGGTTAATTAATTGATATGGGCAAAAGCATGCCCGAGTTCATACAATAAAGCCAGTTTTGAGCTGTGACAAAACGTCTGTCAAGTCTCTCGTGTTTTTATTGTGTATTCATCAGTGTATAAATATATCTTATTCTACCTGACTAACACGGCTGCATACAGATCTATGTTCAGTATAGATTGACGTAATTGTTGTGTCAGAAGCACTGTATACACATACATATAGTGCTTTCCGAGTGTCTGTGAAAAAAAATCCACGATATATTGGTGTATCAACCCTAATTACCACAAAACCTCCAAAGTCCTTCTCCTTGTTTTGCCTTATTTTGGCAGATTCAGTACTCCACAGTATAGCCCAGTGAATAGAGCATGTAGCCATGTGTACCCCAAGGACCCCAATGAAAATTAAGGACCCCAATGGAAATAAGCTTATATATGTTATTGGCTTTTTGGGTTATCCTTGGATAAATTTGGTATATTTTCTCCTATCTTTGTAATGTGTTTTATATTTTTGTCATCTTTTTATCCGAATTAATTAAATCAATCAATCATACCAAATCCATCAAACTCCACCGGCTGCTTTTGATGGATTCAGGACTGTGTATAGCCAAGCCATGGATGCTTAGCATTTGCTACTGTACCAAATCCATCAAACTCCACCGGTTGCATTTGATGGATTCAGGACTGTGTATAGCCAAGCCACGGAGGCTCTGCATTCGCTACTGTACCAAATCCTTCAAAGTTGGGGTAGCTTTTTACTGTATGTTGATGGATTAAGGGCAAAATCAAATGGATTGTTATCAATTTCATCAGTCTTTACATATTGTTGTACCCGCTGCTATGTAGGATTCTAACTAGCCAAATGTCATTGGGCAAGCCTTTTGAGATGTACACGTAGTGCTTACTTACAGTTTATAATTACAATATTGTACCTAAGACTTGTAGCTTTGCATGGTGTAAAGGATAAATAAGTACATACGTTTTGTGATGACACCATGTAATAAATTCTCTTTTGAGTAGGGCCCAAAAAACAAAACTTCGGTTTCTGGTCATCGGTTGGCTTCAAAATTGGTGTGGTGATGCACTTTTTAATTTTTTTATTGGTCAACAGGGAAATACGTGATACATGTATACGCGGGACCAGATTTCCCATATACAAAGTATGGTGGCTAAGAGAGGCCTCACAAATCGGGCAAATGTTCATACCCCTATGTGAAAAAAGTCATTTATATCAGCATGGTAGAATTCCAATCGATCATCGTGTCATAGCAACAAAAAACCAAAAAAAGTTAAATGTCGACGGGCGAGGAGACCAGAAACTTTAGACTTTTTTGGCCTGGTACACTATGTGGTTATGAAAAGAACCAGTTGGTTATAACTTGACGATTCGATCAATATGCTCTGATTTCTCCATACACCAATTAATGTTAAACCTTTCCAATGTTATTCCTTTCCTGTAATGAAATTTCCTACTGACAGAAAAGTACAATAATACACTGCTGTCAGGATATTGGGATTTAGATATAGGAATTTGGCATTGTTATTATTAAAAAATGCAGAATGTTTGAAAAAATTCAACAAATTTGTTTCTCTTTCAGTGATACCCTCGGCTTTGAAAACTCCACCCAGTGCATCATCTGTCCCGTGGGTAACTTCTGTCCCCACGGTAGTGGTGTGGTACCAATCCAACCACCTCCCCCACCCCATGCGACCCAGGCACATACAACCCAGATGAGGGGGCGGGGCATCAGTATAACTGTAGGCTTTGTGATCAAGGACGGTCCTGCCCTCTGCCAGGATTACACAATAGTTCACACCCATGTGCAGAAGGTATGTAGGAAAACAATTTTATTTTTCTATTTCAAACTTGTGAAGCTATCAGGTGCTGGAATATATTGTTTAAGTTTTTTGTTACTTATTTTATAGTATTTTTTTAAATTTTGCTTCCAAACGGAAGAGTGTTACTTTCAAATGAGAATTCAAAATGTTATTAAAGAAAGTTATAATGCAAAATAGTAGTTATTAGCCTTACGTTTCAAACCTAGCAGGTTCTTTCTCAAAGGCAAAATGGACGATATTCAAACATGAACAAATACATAAACACAAGAGTAAATAGAGAATTAGCTGTTGCAAACTGCTTACTAACCTACAGGACCTGCAGTATATATGCAAAATAGTAGTTATTGGCCTTACATTTCTAACCTAGCAGGTTCGTTCTCGAATGCAAAACGGAACAGAATATAGACAACATGTTCATACATAAGCCCATGAGTAGGCAGAAATTAGTCAGGTATGTACATGTTGTCTGTTTTTTGTCCCTTTAGGTTGGTAAGCAGTTTGCAACAGCTAATTCTCTATTTAAAAAAGCTTTTCTGAAAATATGTAATCTAGTTTTATATCTTCTTCCATTGTAACGTTGATATCAATTTAATTTAATTTGATATTTGTTGACAAGCTTGTATTTTATTGTTCAAATTGTCTGTTGAAATGGCCAATTTATCATTTTACATTTTATTATCGGGCAGGATACTACTGTCCGAATGGAACCATTACCAACGACCAATTCCCATGTCCCCCTGGGACATTTACCGGGTCAACCTCACTCACATCATCTGAGGAATGCTCACCGTGTCCAGCGGGAAAGTACTGCAGCTGGTCTACAGGTAAGGAAAACAAACAGACAGACAGACAATCAGACGGACAGAAGGATTGACGGATTAAAGGCCGATTTACACTTCATTGAGAATGCCAAAATGAAGCGATTTTTCTGTGACGTTGACAATGAAGTTGCGCTATTTTACCATGTTGACGTCACGAAACTTGCTTCCCTTTCACATCTGTGTGAATTATGAACAGGCCTTTACAGATACAGTAAAGAAAACATTGATTTACGTATGGTATCCTCTGTATTGTAAAGGTAAATTTTGTTACCATTTACAGTACATGTATTTGTACACCACCGGAGGCATGTTTTCAACAAAAATGAAAACGGGTATCCGGGTATCCGAAGTTTCCTGATTTTGGGTATCCGGTTCCGAAAATATCCGAAAACGCACAGCCCTAAAAGGTACCTTCCCTGGTAATCAGCAGATTATCAAATTATAATCTAAAACCCAACTTAGTGGAAATTTGTTCTGTCTGAAGAGTAATCTTAGAGAAAACAGGAGTTATTTTATGAAAAGTTGCCATCTGGCAACTATGTCCTGTGAATTCTCAGGATTTTTCCTGATTTCAGGATTTTTTTACATATCTCCCTTTGCTATCGTTTCGGTTTGCGGTAACACCATGTGTTTATCTCAACTAACGTGAAGCTGAGATACAGGTTCTGAAAAGAACCGTATTGCACAACTCGTATCTCAACCTTCATTAAGTGAGAAAGGTTCAAGGGAGAACCAATTTCGGGCAACTCGTTTTTCTCTACTGTCGCTAAGTGAGAAATATGGTTCAGGGAGAACCACGGGGACTTCACGGGTTAATATGGTTCATTTTTTTTTCTTTATGTTTTTCTCAAAAACATGAACACCTATTGTAATGAAATTTTCACATTTTAGTTTTTTGATATATTTCTTGAAAATTAACCAGTTCGCGTCAGGAATAAAGAAGTTTTTCTGGGCCCCTGTGCGGGTTTCTTTTTCCCACACAAACACATTAACGGAAGCTTCCACAGCGCGTGGCCACGTCTACCGAGCATGTCACTGTACGCTCGGCACGTTGCCACGTCAACCGAGCATGCATACAAATATTACGGAGTTTCCTATGGCGTGTTTAGATGCTCTCCGATCCGTGTATACACGGCCTCCGACACGAACTGGTTTGAAAGGGTTGAAATGCCACATATGTACATGTATGTTGCACAATTGTACTTTCTCTTTAACAACACATTTTGATAAGCTCTAACTTTCACAAGTTGGCTTTTTAATATTATATCTTGATTAAGTTGTTGTATGCCTGGAAGAAGGTCATAATTAAGGCTCTATGACCTTCTTCTGGGCACACAAAGTACAACTTTTTGTCCCAGCAGAAGGTCGTAAGCAATAAAATGGCTCCTTTGAAAAAAAGTAGGGCATAACTGTTATATATTTGTTGCTAGAATTACTCCCAAGACATGTTTTTCCATTCCCATGCGGAATTTAACTTTCCGACAATGACTTATAAATGGGAGAAAAACAACCAAACTTTCACCCTCAGTTTTCTTGAAACACAATTTTGCACATTAATTACACGACGAAGTATACTCGGAGAGTAAACATATTTGACAGTACTGTTATATTATGTCATCCATAGGAGAGAACGTGAACGGTCCACAACCCTGTAAGCCAGGCTACTACTGCCCTCTACTGACACCGAGTCCTGACCGGTACCCATGCCCTGAAGGGACCTTCTCTCCCCTGTCTAACCTCACCAGACCAGAAGAATGCACTGACTGCACAGCAACGTACTACTGTCATGGTATGATCATATTTCTGCTATTTTGATGGCAATTTCTGAAAATAAATTTTTTTTTATCAGAAGATTGCCATTTTACTTCAGGAAACGATAAAAAATACGTTAGAATGACATGTTTCTCAAAATAATCGTGAGATTCATGGCTCTACAGTAAAAATATACAAAATTTAATTTATTGTGTGCCCCTTCTCTTTAATGATGTCCAGGGTTCTGTACTTGCATGACCCAACAACTCCTGCTTTACGTCCCATCCGAAAAAGGCAGACACTGATGACATTTTAGGCTCGACCATGCAACTGTGAACATAGAATGGTCTCATATCCAAGTACTGATGGCGGTCAACGTTGATTAACTTTGGCAATCATGCCACTAGCTCTTACATTAACCCTAACTACCCCCAAATCCTCCAAAATCCTTCTGCTGGTGTTGCCGGATTTTGATGGATTTAGTAACTCCACAGTATAGCCCAGCGAATAGAGCAATGTAGCCATGTACCAAATCCATCAAACTCCACCGGCTGCTTTTGATGGATTCAGTACTCCACAGTATAGCCCAGCGAATAGAGCATGTAGCCATGTGTACCAAATCCATCAAACTCCACCGGCTGCTTTTGTTGGATTCAGTACTCCACACAGTATAGCCCAGCGAATAGAGCATGTAGCCATGTGTACCAAATCCATCAAACTCCACCGGCTGCTTTTGATGGATTCAGTACTCCACAGTATAGCCCAGCGAATAGAGCATGTAGCCATGTGTACCAAATCCATCAAACTCCACCGGCTGCTTTTGTTGGATTCAGTACTCCACACAGTATAGCCCAGCGAATAGAGCATGTAGCCATGTGTACCACATCCATCAAACTCCACCGGCTGCTTTTGTTGGATTCTGGACTGTGTATAGCCAAGCCATGGACGCTTTGCATTTGCTACTCTACCAATTCCATCAAAGTCCAACAATTGGGGTACCTGTTTACTGCATGTTGATGGATTTCGGAGGATTTGGGATGGTTTCTAGTAAAAATGCTTAAGGGGTTAGGGTTAAACAAATTTCAAGTGGATGGCTCACCATTACACCTTTAAGACAATTCTTGCAAGGATCTGAATTGAGACCATTAACTTTCATTTTTTTAATTGTTAATATCCTGTAACAGGTGGAGAGCCCACAGAATCAGGGCCCTGTCCACCCGGCTATTACTGTCCAACTGGTACCAAATACGCCGAGCAGTATGCGTGTCCTAATGGCACCTTCAACATGGATTACAGCCAAGATGAAGTCATTGACTGCAAAAATTGCACACAAGGTATTGGACTAGACTTCCTTTAATTCTAAAGGATTTTATGTGTAGGTGGGTGTGGTAGGTTGTTGGAGGATTTTTAAAAAAGAAATTGAGTATTTCAATGTTGACAAAGCAATACATTTCAGCAGATACACAAAAGTGAAAATAGGGACAATTTATTTACAGTGGTTATATTAAAAGAATTGAAAACCCTGAAGCAAGAGCATTGTGAAAATCTCATTGCAATTCATGGCACAGAGCCCATCATCCAAATGCTTATCCTGAATCAGATTGGTTCCAATTAACCCTACTACACATGGAGGCCACTCCGATCCACTAAATTTTCTATGTTCTTCACCAACCTTTAGTACATACAAGCCTGCTGTCCTTTCCAAGTAATCTTACAAAATCAACTGTGTGTCACCCAAGGCCACTGTAAATGTTTGAACATAATAGTATGGCCTGTAATGTATCAATGGGAGACCACCTTACCCTGCAATCTCAGTGGTGTGACAGTGCACAGAAGGGTAACCCTAGGAGGCCACTGGCAACAGCTAATGGCTTGGAGTGACCTGAATGGGTTGTTTCAAAAATTGCGCTAATTATAGGAGGATTAAATTAATGTGTTTGTTGTATGCAAAATAGCATGTCAAGGTCATTGCCTGGAAATTCTCCTTGTTAGGCCAAGAAAATAGGTTCCGGTTTCTGGTCTGCGCACGCATCGCCTCAGACCCTGCGCAGTGGCATTTTCAGTTTTCTTTCCTGTTAAACGATATCTAATTGCAGCCAAAATTGCTGGACCGATTGGAATTCTGCCGCATTGTGTTTTAACCCTTTAAACTCAGGCTTGTTTTGGTCAATTTTGTTCATTGTCTAAAAAAATTCTGCCTTACTTCTCAAAAACCTTATCACATTATATACCATTGGAAAGCTTACATATGGGCCTACATTTTTATCAAAGTTTTGACCCCCACCAACCTTTTGGAAAAAAAATGGCGTACAGATGTTGTGTAAGAATTGATTTATTTCATCGGATGCCGGCGTCCGATATTCTACAGGGCTGAGTTTAATTACCCTAAAATTTCCATCAACAAATGGACGGAAAAGTGAGGTAACTTTTTCCATCCAATTTTTATGGAAATTTGAGGGTAAAAAAAAAATAATAGTAATAATCAACTCAAATTATCTTTAGGATAAGCATGCATGTCTATTCAAATGTTGAAATTCTTTTTGGGTGGTTTCAGATATTTAAAAAAAAATTACAACCATTAGAAAAACTGCTAACGTGACGGTAGGAAAGTGGCCCCCTTTATTGTGTTTTATGTCATACATGTATGTAACTGGGGATGGATACAAGGGAACAACCAGGATGTGCATTAACCCTCCTATTACAAACAAGGGTCAAAATCAGTCAAAATGTTGATATACTTGCCAAGGTATATCTAGTGCGCTTAAAAGTCCAACACTGTCAAACCTTACGTGTAGTAAGTACATTAACCCTCCTACTACTACAAGGGTCAAAATCAGTCAAAATGTTGATATACTTGCCAAGGTATATCTAGTGCGCTTAAAAGTCCAACACTGTCAAACCTTACGTGTAGTAAGTACATTTACAGGTCAAAATGAGTCAAACATTTTTGATTGGTAAAAGCATTGTATGGTATTGTTCAGGGTGGTCAAAATGACAGTCAAAATCAGTCCAAGATGCCCCTGTGTGCACATTAGGGTCAACAGTTAAAACAGGCAGTTGACTGATTTTGACCTCTATAGCTACTACTTGCCACTAAAGTGCAGCTATAGTAGGAGGGTTAATAAATAAAGATGTGGATTGATAAATAAGGAGCGGATTAACAGAGTTTAAAAAGTTTGACACAAAGGATGATGGAGCTGGGTTTGGGGGTGTAGGATACGTCCCACAAGATGTTACCTCATACTGAACCAATCATTTTATAACTTGATAATAAAAGTATTGTCTTGTCTGTTTAGCTACACCAACTGAAATCAACTGTCCCGTGGGTACCTACAATCCCACAACTGGTCTCGGTGACGTCAACGAGTGCACAGCTTGTGATGCTGGTTGGTACTGCTTGGAGGAAACCAATACGCCTAAAGGCCAATGTGATGAAGGGTATTACTGTCCAACTAACATCACCAACCCCTACAGTACGAATCCAGCAACGATCGGCTCTTATGGACCACAACAGGTGATATATCAGTGTACTGTGGAATATTTGTTTTCTCTAAAATACCAGGCTGGTGATTTCTCAGGAATTTTTCATAATTTCAGGATTCTCCCTTGGCCTCCAAATTTTCTTGAAAGAAGAGAAGTCGCCTGTATTGTGTCTAAACCTCTAGTTCCTTGTTTGCGGGGATGTGGAGAGTCTGTAAATCCTCCACAATTAAACATCTAGGAAGTTCAGGGGGGCCTGCTATACCCATTTTTCAAAATATACTACAATTTAGGGAACACTGGAATAATCTCAGTTAAGGCAAGATCATTTATTTCAGATAAACACAATGTTTCACAGAATTGATGAGTTAACAAACAATTTAGACATGTGCAGAGCTGCCAACTCTTCTGGATTCTGCAGAAGACTTCGCGTATTTGACGGTAATTTACTTACTTAAAATATATGCAAGGAGGCCTCTCCTTTTGGCACCAAAACGAGAGGCCTCCTTGCATATATTTTAAGTAAGTAAATTACCGTCAAATACGTGAAGTCTTCCGCAGAATCCGGAAGAGTTGGCAGCTCTGCATGTGTGGCAGATTGAACACGGCCATTGTGTCAATATTGCTGGTACATGACATCATTGCACATGGCCCAAACCTATTTGATGTAAAAAATCCGGTGTTCCCTAAATTGTTTTGAGTAGTATATTTAAATTTTTTCAAATCACACCCATAAAAATATGCATTGCTGTATTATTATTTCTTCTTTTTATTTTAAAAAAGAAAATTCTGAAATTACAGTTACGAATACAGGCCTGACTGAATATTCATCTGTTCATGTTTGATAAAGCAGTTCTAGATCAATTTGTACTGTTTTTACACTGTGTGTGCAGATACCCAGATTTACAAATAATTTATCTCCTAGCAAACTTGAATTCTTGATTCTGATTAGTCAGTGGGAGTGCAATATAAATCCGTATTGCATCGCAGGTACATGCAAAACTTCATGTAAAGCGTCATGCATCAAGTTTGCTGGAAAATAAATTCATTATCTGATAAGCGTTCGTGGAATATGAACATTTTTTAGTGTTTCTGCATCCCATGGCCACGTGGCATTTTTTTTCCCTGTACGTACATGTGTTTCATAAGTAGTGCATTGATCAGTGCATGCAAACATCATAGTCAACACTACACAAGTTGTGCTTTTTGAAAAGTGTATTTTTGTATATATATCTACTCGACACACCATCCAGTTTTGCTTTTCATTGTCAAGTGTAAATTGTGTTATAAGTTATATTATTTTTTGCCTATATCATTTCTTCAACAGAAATATTGATATAATGAATCACCAAAAACATTCAGTTGCACTGTTTTTCCATTGAAAACAATATGATTATGAGTGATGTAGGCCATAATAAATTTCCTCATTATTTACCAATCCAACACTACATGTAAATCCTCTGTAAAGTCGTGTACATCAGTAAAGAAAAAGGAAACCAGTAGGAAATCTTTGTGTCTGATTATAAACATTTATTGTCATGCTTTCATCAGTAGTACAATGTATGGGCCATCCGGATCCTCTGGACAATGCACATGAAGAATGAATGAGCATGCTTTGCATTGAAACATGCCTTTGTCCCCATGACATATCCCTGGTCAATAAGCAGTGTTGAAAAGCTCCAATTCCAAGACTGCAAATTCAATAATAGATCCACATTAATTAGCTGGTCATACAATAACATGTAGCTCTGGGTTTTATACAATTTACATGTAGAAGTTTTATACATGATCAAAGTGTCAAACTTTGAACACCATGTTTCCTTTTCTAACATTTCTTTTTCAAAGTAACAATCAAACTTGAGTGCAGGGAGCACTCCAACTGAAATAATTTCAAAGCGTAAAATGACTTCACGCACATATCTAGCTGTGTTGTAAAAGCTTTAGCTTGCCTATGTTATATTTTGGTACCAAATGAAAGACCATTTCATGGGCTACAAATGGCATGCACAAAGTTTTTTTATGCAACAAATATTTCACATAGAAAATCGAGTTTGAAAATAGCCAGAAGTTCAAGCTACGTTTTTGCTGTGTGTGTGTGAAAAAACGTGGGACTGGGGAGCACTGTGTGCATAAACAATGTGGGCACTGCAGGCTACATGCACATAAACAATGTGGGCACTGCAGGCTACATGCACATAAAAAATGTGGGGCTGATAGGGTTAAAGCAAAGATAATTAAAGCCCGTTAATATGGTTATTTTCACCCGTGTTCTTAGATTTTCCAGAAAACAAAATCACGAAGTTCAAAACATTGTGTTAAAGCAGATATAGTTCTACATCAGTATATGTTCATCAATGTTCAGTGAGCACACATTCCTCTCCCCAAACCCTAGGATCCTAGTCTCACAGTTCCCGCCTGCGCGCCTCAACGAACTAATCCTCCAGCATCCAGTTATCGCGTGACCCCTCCAGCAGCCTACTTAAGCAGCAGCATTTCACAGAGTCCGGCATTCTACCGAGGACGATCAGAGCATACTGATCAAAACGTCGAGTTGTAACCTCCAGTTCTTTTCAGAACTACTCAACTGAGAATTTCACATGGTGTCACCGCAATTAGTCTTACTTATCCTCTTCACCTCTTCACAAATTGGAAAAACAATGCTTTAGGAAAAAGGTTTAATTTCGTTTCAACTTGAGCTAAACCACCCCGTTCTACTCTTTTGAGTGACATCAACACTTTCCAAAGAAGAATGGGAACTGCATTGTGAACGGTCAACATGCTTTCTAAAAACTCTTGCACTGATCACGTGGCCGCTGGGTATTGATAGTGGATGAAACATAAACCAGACTCTATTAGTGAATGGATCACCAAATCACCACGGGATCACCAATTGTCTGACCAACTTAGTTCGGAATTTCAGTGATCCAAAATAGTTAGTGTGTGAAACTGATGACATGAAAACTTACAAGCAATAGAGCTTGTGTAGCCCATCAAATGTTCCTGGTTCAATTGTATTGATTTTGTTGTTCTGCAGTAATCTCAGATAGGAAAACAAATTAGGGTTAAAACATTGTATTAATGTACACTCACTGGCCAAAAGTATTGCAACATGAATTTGTACGAGACATTGCCTAGACGGATGGCCGCAATTATTAGGTCACGTGGTTACCCGACAAGGTATTGAAGGACTTTGTTTCCGAGCAAGAACAGTATAAAAAAGAACATTGACTTAAAAACACAGGCACTTTCAAGAAGTCTTAAGTAGTGTAAATAAAATAAAATAAATTATTGTAACACAGTTCTCCAAACTGAACTTTGGAGTGATTTTCAATGTTGCAATAAAATGGCCAGTGAGTGTATTTAGTTATTGATGTAACTTTTGCCTCATCAAAATATACATCAAACAAATGATTTCTAATTGTTTTATCCAACAATGTTCTTAGGTTTTCCTGAAAGAACCGTTGTAATGGTATCAGACAATCTCAACAATTATCATGCCAGAGGTACACTTATTTTGGAAAAAGGAGATAATGAAGGTAATGTCTTTATAACGGTAAAGAGTTAAGGCCAAACATGTCTCCAGTTTCTGGTAGGTCTCTGCGCGCGTCGCCTCAGACCCGCGCATCGGCATTTTTAGTTTTCTGTTTTTTCACTATGAAACGATGTCCAATTGCAGCCAAAATTGCTTGATCGATTGGAATTCTGCCGCGCAGTTTCAGACCCCACACTTTGTGTATGGGAAATTTGGTCTGGTTTCAGTAATTGCGTATACATGTATCACGTATTTCGCTGGATGGCAAAAAAACAAAAACGGAGACATTTTTGGCCTAAACATCGCTGTGTTCATTACAATGTTATTTTACTGTAGATTATATTGAGCAATTCCAGTTGAGGTCATAAATACGTCTCCGTAGATCTTAAATTTAAAGAACTAACGTTAACACTTACAATTCCCGTAAGAACGAAAAGTCTGTAAAAAGACCAGTTGGCAGAACGCTGATATTTCCACCCGATAATGAACTGTAGTTAAAAGGTGTCACAATAAAGGAACAACATGTTATTACACATTAAATGTCTATTTATAATAATAACTAATTTAAATTCGACCGACAAGAGACGTGAACTACGTTCAAAACTCACCAAGATGATTAATGTTATGTATTTATTGTATTATTATTTTTTTAATTTAGTTTAACGAGTGTAATTTATATCCCAGCTCAGTCAGACCCATGTACTTACAGTGAATGAGATGTGTTCATGATGCCACCGATGGTGGCCTGGTTCCAACCATCCATGCACTCGACGTGACCATACTGATTCGAACAAGTGCAGACATCAGGACACCGCTGATCTCCATATCCTGGATGAAGAAGAAGAATAATGAGGAAGAACCTTATAAACTTAAAACCCATTTAAAAGGTTGACTATCTGCATTCAAACTTAAAGCCTGTATATACTTTGTGAAAAATACATGTAAATACATGTATACTTTAGAATCAAGTGGTATATACAGAAACCAAACTGTGAACGTTTGAGCTTAGTTCATTGTGTCGCTAAAGAGAAAACAGTGAACATGCATTCAGATTTGTCCTATCCATTCCAACGTGCAATTCACGTCTCCGGATGACAACAATATAATTGTATGAATTGTTTGGTGAAGTTTAATACCACTTTACACCGAGTAAGTTTCATGTACTGTGATCATTTATGGTTTTTATGGAATACCGATAGTGTATACGGTCTTTATAAGCGGGCACTGCTGCAGGGGATTTCCTGTCTGAGGTGTTTTTATTTTGGAGAAAGAGACAAATTTGCAAGTATGGACCGCAACTATTTGTAAATGTTCAGCCTAGATACAACCATTGCTCCGAGGTCGTTACGTGCATTCAACTTAATGAAAATCAAGTCATAGGAAATGTTCAGCGCAGTTTGGCAAATCATTACTGAGAATAATTCAAGAGCTCAAGAGTTATCAGATTTGTCAATAAAACATTGTGACGCCATGTTTTTATTAAGGCTGAACTACGTTTCATGCCATTTTGGTCAACAATTGTGGTGATTTTATTTATCTAATGGTGATTTTATTTATCAAAAATGTTAAATACATTTTACCCAAGTAAAAAATGGCGTAAAATGGACTTTCAAACACAACAGTATGAACTAATGTTAAATATCTGGACTAAGTGATGTGTATTTTTTTCATAAAAGTTATACAGCTTTGGCAAAAAGAATAGGTTGTGTGTACTTCTTAATGTGTACTCTACTTTCCTACCATGAAAAATTAAGACACACTTATTATTCCCTTGATCGATTTAGAGAAGTAGTTATTTACTCATAACTTACCTAATTGTGCCATGATGACACAGAGTCCCTGCGCCATAAGAGCTACAACGATGAAACCCAAGTACCCCATGGTTTCGCGTTCCACCTTTCCCGTTGATGTCAAAGATGGAGTTCAGAGACGAACTGCTATCTGAAATGCATACAAAATGGAACGTTTTACACATGCGAAAGCGCCGATATTTTTGTTCTTTATAGTTTAATACACAGTATTGTTGGCCATGATAATTTTTCTTAATAAACCCTACAAGGATTTAACATTTCAGGTTTGTACAATTATGGTTTGTTTCTCCTCCATGCGAAATAAAGCATTTAAAAGAAAAAGAAATCATAATTCTACATTAGTTTTTTTCTCAGAATCAATTAGACTGAAAGGCGGTTCATGCAGTCTGGATTATTTCCGTTCCACTCATTGACAGGTTGTTCCCCAATTGGGCATTTTGAATGGAAATTCATCAACTAAATATAATATTTTATGCAAATGATATTATAGACTTTAACATGGGTTACTGAATGTCATAGTGTAACCTATATGGTGTATGGTTTACACGATAATTGAAATGATAATGTCAATATAGATTCATTATGCTCTCATCAGCAGGAATTAGGATTTTTACTACGGCCTCAGTGTACGTGGGTACCTGGCCCCCACTGGTGTGAGGGCTGTGCCCCATTGGTCAATGACACCTTATGACGCCATTTTATTTGTTAAAGGCAGTATCGTCACGATCAGAGCATACTTTCAACAGGGCATGCCCCCCGCTAATAAAACTGGTCAAAAAATAAATAAAAGTTGTCTGCTTCGGAGATAAAATGTGCTATTTATTATGGATTTTGATGTGCTGAATTCAAATATGACAATTGAAATTGCTGATTGGCTACTGTTTCCAAGATATTTAAGTTTACATTTTATGTACTATGTATATATGGTGTACATAGCAGATTTTTAATCATGAATTGTAAACCTAGGTCTTTTCATGTGTTTATGGTTGTTTCACTTGATATTATGTCACCTGCCCTGTTTATGTAACACTTACTATGTATCAGTTCATAGTTCAGTCCTTATTCAGTGTCTACTCTGCGCTTCTTGGCTTGTCTCTTGTAGTCATTAAACGGGACCATATCTTGAAAACTAGAGCCAATCAACAATTTTAAGCATCATTTCCATTCTCAGTGACCCATAATTAGTCAAGTTTGACTTCATTTGTTTCAGAAGCATTTTGGCTGCAGACCAGTGTAATTAGGATTTCTAAGCAAAACTTGAAAACCGATATAAAAACTAAAGTGTCTTATGTGGTCTGAAAATCCTGGTTCCTCCAGATTTCCCCCACTGCACCAACCGTAGTAGGAGACTGATCAATTATATTTTTATTCAACAAAATAATTGTTTTAAGTTTTAGTATACACATCACTGTAAGAAATATTGGGCAAACACGGTTGATATGTTGCCCAACAATGGTCAACATATCAACAGGTTACACAGTTGGTTTACCATTGCCCAATGTTGGATGATTTTTTGCCAAAATATGTGAACAGTTTGTCACCGTTTTCACGAAGAGCCACTAATGTTAAAATGACAAATTATTGATAAATACAGGTATGGGCGTATATCTCAATAATTGCATTTTGCATTTTCACGAAGAGCCACACATCCCCAAAGATGCATGTAATACATTGCAACAGAAGGGCGTAAATGTAGGTCAAATCGTTTTTGCGTTTTCACGAAGAGCCACATATGTCAGTGTGCGCGGGATCACGTGACATGCGCATCCCTTTCCTATAATGTAAAAACACGTATTCAGATGGGCGTATAAGTAGGTCATCTCACTTTTTAGGTATCACGAAGAGACACATCTTTGACTAATTACTATGGCAATTTATAGATTGGTGAAATTCTTGCGTCGGGAGATAAACAATTGATTTAATTTTGCCCTACACCGACGTGTGTATAGCACTGTATGCTCAGTGCTTTCCGAGTGTCTGTGAAAAAACTACACAGGCGACTCGGGCGGGATTCGAACCCACGACCTCCTGCTTACTAGTGCAGACGTCTTACCTCGGGAGATAAACAATTGAAGCACTGAGCATACAGTGCTATACACACTGCTATATAGAATTCTAGCCGGCCAATTGTCATCGGGCAAGCTCGGTGGTCGAGAGGTAAGACGTCTGCACTAGTAAGCAAGAGGTCATGGGTTCGAATCCCGCCCGAGTCGCCTGTGTAGTTTTTTCACAGACACTCGGAATGCACCGAGTATACAGTGCTATACACACGTCGGTGTAGGGCAAAATTAAATCAATTGTTTATCTCCCGACGCAAGAATTTCACCAATCTATATATATATATCGCGGAACCCGCTGCTGTATAGGATTCTAGCCGGCCAATCATCATCGGGCAAGCTCGGTGGTCGAGAGATAAGATGTCTGCACTAGTAAGCAGGAGGTCGTGGGTTCGAATCCCGCCCGAGTCGCCTGTGTAGTTTTTTCACAGACACTCAGAAAGCACTGAGCATACAGTGCTATACACACGTCGGTGTAGGGCAAAATTAAATAAATTACTATGGCAATTAGCCAATATTTTAAAAGAAATTAGTTAGTCAATAGAGAGGTTAAACTTTTACAGAGTCATGTAAGGGGTTTTAAGCTAAGCACAGTGTAAAATGTAAATCTCAATCACGCCATTTGAGATATGTGGCTCTTCGTGAAAACGGTGACGAGTTGTGGTAAATACTGACCAATTCTTGGAGAAATAACCTTACCCAACCCCATGTTGCCGAACGTTTTTACAGCGTTATACAGTACAGTGTATGAATCTTTATTTATACTAATAAATAATACATCGTACTTTAAATCCATAAGATGTGTATTGCCAGATAAATAAAAACCAAAGTGGCTGAGCTTTGATTGATATAACTTGTTTGAAAAACTGGACTATTTTCCTTTTTCCATCAAAATCTAGAGAAAATGCTCTATATGGTGACATGAAAATCTCAAACTGGTACATGGTCCCTGGAGTCAGTTTTTGACCTTTTCATGGCTGTTACGCCTTATGGTAAATGCCGAGAAGTTTCGGTTTTGCCAGAGCGGTTCACATAGCTGTATATGTAAATATTGTGTATACGATTTACAGATTTAAAGGGACAATATCGTCATGATCAAAGCAGACTTTTGACAGGGCATGGAATTTAATTATTATGCAGTCACTGACTCATTATTGATGCAGCACTCGTGGTAATATGATCTTATCATGCCCTGTTATCTTGGCCAGTGCTCACTCTTGGGGTTATTATTTTCAGTCACAGAGATCATCTAAAAGTAGGATGCTGATTCAATGCCCTGTTGAAAGTCTGCTCTACTCATGGCAGTATTGTCCCTTTAAATCTGTAAATCGTATACATACAAAATCAATGTTATTGGCCTTACGTTTCGAACCTACAATCCCGGCCAAAATAGTTGGGACACGTGACAATAAACATACCCGCTCTCCCAACCCCCACTCCATTGGCGGATCCAGGGGGCACTAAGGGGGCTGTATCCCTCCTAAAATCGTTTTAAAAAATTAATAAATTTTAAAAAAGGGAGAGAAAAAGAGAGAGCGAGGGGGAGGGGAGGGGAGAACGCACTCCCATTCCCTACCTACTTAGTACTGTACTAACCGTTGCGCATAGGAAGTGGCGGCACCCTTTGTAGTACGGAAAAATAATTGTTTTTGATTCTCAGCCCCCCCCCCTAAAAAATGTTCTGGATCCGCCCATGCACTCCCCCCACCAATGTTGTTATCTCCAGCTGGAGCACAGACCGCGCAATAAGAGCCAACATTGTCGGGGGGCCTGGAGGCCCAGCGAGATTTGACCGGGATTGTAGCAGGTTCTTTCTCAAAGGCAAACTGAGACAGGAGAAACTAAGGTACATACATAAACGTACTGTAAGAGAGGAAGTTAGTCTCGGTGTGAAATGAAAACAGAAGAAGAAATAATAAGCAGAGTCAGATACTGGTCCTGGGACTGGAACAAAAGTGGGATTAAGTATGAACAGAAGTACAAGGAGTTTTTGGCCAGAGGAAGAGATTATGAGATTTTGCATTTATACTACAGGTCCTTCAGGTTGGTAAGCAGTTTGCAATAGCTAATTCGCTATTTACTCTTGTGTTTATGTATTTGTTCATGTTTGTATATCGTCCATTTTGCCTTTGAGAAAGAACCTGCGTGAGGTTCGAAACGTAAGGCCAATAACTACTGTTTTGCATTTACTACAGGTCCTTTAGGTTGGTAAGCAGTTTGCAACAGCTAATATTCCATTTAATTGTATACATAATTCGAAAACCAAACAAACCATTAAGAAAAGAGCCTGGGTTTGCCCAAAAATTAACCACATCATTATCTAAGAAGGCGCTCCATAAAAACTAGAAAACTAGAAAATTTAGCTACAAGTATATAGTGTATAGATGCCAGCATCATGAGATATAAAATAAACACAAAGTTGTTTTCTTAAATTATTTTACAAGGAATTATTGTACTACAATGGTAATTACCAGATGACCAAATTAAAGCAATTTTATATGAAAGATTACATCAAGTTAATTAATACAAATTGCAGAGGTGTGATTTGACACAAGTAAAAAATCCTGAAAATGGCTAGCAGGCCTGGGTCTCCCTTTGGTCTAGAGGACAAAGCCCCCCTGAACCTCCTGGATGTTTAATTTTGGAGGATTTACAGACTCTCCACATCCCCACAAACAAGCAACTAGAGGTTTGGACACAATACAGGCTACTTCTCTTCTTTCAAGACAATTTTGAGTCAAAGGAAGATTTGTAAAAAAATCCTGAAATTTCAGGAAAAATCCAGAGGAATCAGAGGCCTGAAATTGCATTAACTAGGTAAGACGGTGGTTGAAAGGTAAGACGTCTGCATTAACAAGGTAAGATGGCGGTTGAAAGGTAAGACGTCTGCATTAACGAGGTAAGATATGGTGGTTGAAAGGTAAGACGTCTGCATTGGTAAGAGGTTGTGGGTTCGAATCCCACCTCAGATGACTATGAGTTTTATTCCATAGACACTTGAAAGCACTAAGTATACAGTGGGTGAAAGAGGGCAAACAGAAATTCTGTATCAATGAGGATCAAGAAACCAACCAGTGAAAGTTCAGCTAAATTTGTTTAATACTTTTCCCCTGAATGTTTAACTGGTCAATAGAGGGCAGTGTTTTTTCCCAGAGTATCCATCAAAATATCTGGCTGCAAACCTCAACCTTCAGTTCCATTTTATTTGTAATTTAACAACCCTAATCAATATTGTGCTATAAGCCGACTATGAGTTCAAAGGTTAAAAGGTCAAGGGTGAACTTACTCTCAATGCTACAAGTACGAGGGTTTCCCGTTCTTTAAGAACCTCATTTGCATATCGCAAAGGTGTCTCCAAGAGATGCTTTACATTACCCTCATTGTCCGAAAGGTCAACGTCCACTATAATGAATAAATTAATGACATGAATAAATTAATGACGTCACTTGAATAATTTATTGACTTCAGGAATTATTTAACGTCAGGTATGTCAGGTATTAATGAAAAATACAAAATAATGACATCATGAATAAATCAGACATGCAACTTTGTAATTGCAAAAAACGAGGAAATGGCCGAGAACACAAAACTTTGTACAGTGTTTTTCAGTTTTCTACAGCACTATTATTAATTTAAAGAAAAAAGAGGAAATCAGCTGATCAGCTGAAAAGTTGCATGCCTGATAAATAAAATAATTCAGGAAAAAAATATATATTGCGATGTAAAAAATATATTGGGATTTAGAGTCTAGTCATGAATTTACCAATGTCCATGGTGCATGAGCAAATGGCGTAATTGAATACTGTGTCTCTCAGCTAAGCGCTGGTGATTTATTGTGACACTTCGAGGGGTACATACCTGTGGTTCTCCACTAAACCCAGAAATGAACCAGTACACACTAAATAATTATACACAATTAAACCATAATTTGGATTGTGTTGGTCTTATTTCGGACCATATATACAAACTAATATATACACCATCTGAAGTTTAAAGTCAGGGATCAATCTACAATCCCAACGATTGTGAAACTGATAGAAGCTTAGAGAAATCTTCTTTCACATAGCCATCTTTGGCTGTCTCTGATTTCCATCTGCCATGCCTTTTAAATAGCCTATCTGCTACTCCAGCTTTGGCAGCCTCCGTGGCTCCCCCTGATCGAAGACTGTGGACACAATATTTTGCAATATCTCCAACTATTGGCTTAAGTGCATCCATAATGACCTCACGTACTCTAGTATAAGACATTGGTTTGTTATCACCTCTTAATTTATAACCCTGTTTTGTGGCGGTCAAATTTCTAAAAATGTAAGATTCTTCATTCGGGAGTAGTACTAATTCTAGGTATTTTTCTAACATTTGAACCGCACAAACCTTGGAGGAAAGTCTAGCTATAATTACATAATTACCATTTCTGTAAATATCCGTTTTGCTTGAAGGGATGAATATGGAAACATGAGTTTGTTCAAATAACAAATGAATCCTCTTAATATGCAAAAGTTCATCGAAACGAAGAAAACCTGCAAAGGCGACTAAACACATTGTCACCGTTCTAATGGCTAATAAGTTATTGACTGATAAATCTGTACAGTAATAATCATGCATTTTTATTAGAATGTCAGCCGAAATTGGCTCTTTTTTGCTAACCGGAGTAGCTAATTTTCGTTTGAGACCTTCAGCAGCTTGTTTAACTATTGGTGAAGAGCATGGATCAGAAAAACCTGCTATTTTATGAGCCCAAGCAATTGCCGAACATGCTTTGGATATGGGTGATGGCGTATTAGCTGTATGACTGATATGAATGAGATACAATGATACAAAATACGGTTCAGCTGGCAATTTTGATTTACCATGTTTATCAATCCATGTACACCAACTGCTGAAAGCGCCTCCATATTGTTTTGTAGTGGAGTCTGCTCTAGAGCTCAATACGACATCCGGTAATTCTGATGCTAGCTTCTTCAGTTCTCCGTGTTGTTCTATCTCATGTGCTTTGCATGACCATACTCCACTCTGGAAGATTATCTGTGAATTAAGCGTAATCAATTTTAAGATTCTAAATTGATTAATTGATTTATTTATTTATATATTATTATTTATTTATTTATTTTTGTTGTTTTTGTTTTTTAACACCCTGCATAACTGGCTAAAACTGTTTTCAGCCCACTCACATGTTTTCAAAAAACACATGTATCTCCAATTCCTACTGTAGGAATTTGCCCTTCTCGGACACACTGAAAGGGTGCACACAACGAACTTCAATAACTCATACCGTATCAAACTGGAATCTGATAGCTAATATAGTACTCCTGGCTATCTGGGTAACGAACTGTTCGTTATCTCCCCTGCCACATTCAAACATACCAGGAAAATACGGGATTTCCCGAATCTCTGCAACTCCAACTATAGGAGTTTGTCCGTCTGGAAACAAAATTGGCCAAAACGGGGCCGAATACCACTGTGGGCAATATAAGTGTTCCTGCATCACATGTATGCATCATATGGAATAGCACTCTTGGAATAAGATGAATTGGAGGAACTATCCAATTGTTTTCGTTTGACCAGTCGACTGTAAATGCATGTATGCTTTCACAACCTGGGTTCCTGAATCTTGAGTTAAATCTAGGAAGTTTAGTGTTAAAATAACTGCCAAATCTGTCAATGGTATGTGGTCCCCAGATTTCTTCAAACTGATTGAAAATGAAATCGGAAACTGAGCAATCATCGACATCGACAATTCGACTAATATAATCTGCCCTTTCATTCTCTGTTCTTGCAATCCATTCCACATCTAGGGAGATGTTTCGTCTGGCACAAACACTGAAAATATCAATAGCAATATTTTGTAAGTCTTCCTTCATACTTCCGTTAGTAATTATCTTAGCTACTGCTTGGTTGTCTGTAAACCATTTCACCCTGTGATTTGCTAACTTTTCCACAAATGACAACATAACCATTTCTACAGCTTTGAGTTCTCTCCATGTAGAACTCTTAACCTTGTCCGCCTGTTTCCATTGTCCATGAGCGCATTCGTCTGATATATCCACAACATACCCACCGTATCCTGAACTGCTTGCATCAGAATAAACTATTCTCGAAGCGGAAGGTTTTGGCTCTAATGTCTCACTTTTTTTTCCAGCCAAAAATTTAATTCGGTAATAACCTCACTAGACAGGGAAACGGAAGAGTCCCAATTTATTCTGGATTCTATACACACATGCATAGCTTTAGTCATAGGCCTAAGCCTTGCTATATTTCCTACCGCAAGACTCTAGAAACTATTTTACCTGTGACACTAGCTAATGTACTTACCTTCACATTGAAAACGTGTTCGTTTTTGTTCCGAAAAATTCCAAAGATACCTTGGAATATATATTTGATTCTCCTTTCTGGAACACTAAAAGAGCTTAAGTTCAAATCTATGTCATAACCCAGCCATTGTAGTGTTTTGGATGGATCCCAAACTGATTTTTTCTCATTCGGAACAAAACCGGATACAATAAGATCTGCTCTAATACTATCACTGCTAGCCAATTTTGCTTCTGTAATCTGTATAATTGCTTCCGTATCCTAAACCATCATCTAGATATACTACAATCGCCTTACCTTCGCTCCTCCATTTTTTCACCAAAGGTCTAACAATTTTTGTGAATATGAACGGAGCAAAACTTAGACCGAAGGGAAGACACCTACACTGTAAATCTAAAATATGTAGTCTTACCTTCAAAATTCCAAACAAATCCCAAGAACTTTCTGTGACTAGGATGCATATCAACATGGTGATAACCAGATTTTAGGTCAAACTTAAACATGAAACCCCTTTTCCTAAGGAAATGTTGGGCCGTACGCAAATCCTCATACTTTACTGATTTCTTTTGGATGAATTTGTTGACCAGTCGTAGATCTAGAATCAGACGTTTTTTCCCGTTCTGTTGAATAGATACCGTGAGAGGATTAATGACATGTGTTTGTGAAGAACAAATTTCAACTGAACCCAATTTCAATAGATCTGAAATAGCATCAGAAACAAAAACCATGATGTGTAATAGCAGACCTGTTGTTCTTCGAAAATTGTACTGGAGGCAAATCATAAAAGGGGATTGTATAACCATTAAATATTGTTTCCATTAAAAATACAGGGTTCCAATTTTCCGCCAAAATGAGGCGTTGCTCTTTAATCTACATGATACTTTAATTCCTTGTGTACCTTGATTTTGTTCATACTCAGCGAACTCAGTTTCTATATCAGGAGTTTCAACACTGAATTGTTTTTCATTAGCCGTATTAAAGTATAAGTCGTACTTATCTTTAGGTTCTTGTTTCCTTCCCTTTTCCATTTTTTCTCCGACACGGTGGAGAGTTTTCTTTGCACAGCCTGGATCGTCTTCCGATTTTCTTCATTGAATTCCGCTTTCGTGGCTTCCAACGACTGGGAAAAAGAATTATGCAAATCCATGTGACTCTCCTTGAATACTCTCAAGATTTCTTCAATGTCTTCTTTCGTAGCAGCAGTCATATTAGTGTAGGTTTTGCAGCGTATAATAAGCAAATGGCGGGAGTTTAAAATTTAACACGTCTAGTTGTGGTGCGAACCAACGTGAAGTGAAGCTCACACCCTGAAATCATCCGACTCATTCCTGATTACGTAACGTGGAGAAACCAAATATATGCTAATTCGCCAAGGGCGCTCAACCGCATATATTATCGTTTATCATCGTGATGTATGTTTGACGATATATAGTAAATGAAAAAATTGATATTGCCCAAGCTTACTTATATAAATTATTTGTTTATGTTTATTTACCGTCTTCTGCACAATTACATCTCTGTTTGATGTTTTCTAGAAGTAATAATGTGCGGCAATTGGGATTAAATAATGCTTCTTCCTTTTCTGTAAATGACAAAATAAAAGATGAAATGAAAATAATTGAAAAAGCGAAAACCATTTTTATGAAATCTCAATCACTGTTTCCCAGACCCATGTAAGACTGCAATTGGAAAGAATGTCATATCCGACCGCCACTTTTAAAGGTTTCTGGGGGAAATTTTTTGCAGCCACTAACTAGTTAAAAAATTATTCTATCGATTTTTCGGGGTACAGAAAGCGAAAACTATCTTTAAAATCCACTTTTATGATGGTTTTCGGACTTTATTTCCCTTCAAAAACATCCTCCCCTTCAGAAAATAGAATGATCCTACTATAGTTGCCACTGAGCGCTGTACAATGACCGTGTTGGTCACTAAATGGGGGAGTTGACAAGATCATCGACTGACATGACTGAGGAAGTCATCGTATACTAAAAATGCCTGATTTTTCATGAAATAAATATCCTGGAATAAGTATATGTCCATCATCATTCATATGGGTAGGTAAGATTACATTATTGGATACGACATTCTTTCCTTCATTAGACTACAAATAGATTTAACCTGCAATACATATGAATAAATTATAAGCATGCCAGTCAACTCGCGCCCCTGGCAAACTCGCCCCTTACAATCTCACCCCTTACAAACTCGAGATTGGTTTAATAATAATATAAGAGAGCAAATAAAAGTTAAAACATTATTATCAAGGCAGGATGTACGGGACATAAATATTTTAATGAATTATTAGGCGCTATTGAGACTGATTTATTATAAGTAAGGGGCGAGTTTGTAGAGGGGCGGGTTTACCGAGGGGCGGGTTTGCCGGGGTGGCGGGTTTGCCGGGGGGCGAGTTTGCCGAGAGGCGACTTTGTCAGGGGGCGAATTTGTAAAGGTGCGAGTTTGTAAGGGGGCGAGTTTGTAAGGGGGCGAGTTGACTGGCATCCAATTATAAGATGACATCAATAATAACATAGTTAATTTTTCAAAAACTCACCTCCAAATCGCACTGTGATGAACATATTATATTATTCCTAATATTCGACTGTAATCTGGATAAGTGTATATAATTATTGAAGAATTTGTTAAAGACTTGAAGCTAGTGTGTTTAGCATGATGGTTATGATTTGCGAATCAGAACCCAACGATTCGGTTTTGTAAAAACTGTTTGTTTGGCTCAAATTAGCGCAATCTTTTTGATGTCAACAGCAAGCTGAGAAGACTTTCCAGTCACTGAGTCAGTAACAAGTTCGGTGGTTGAAGGGATCCCGTCTGGTCTGCCTAGACGGTAATATTGATTATGGGATGATAACTGGCCGAACTCTTCAATGAATAAAGTTTCCCAGTTTTTTAGCCAACAAATACACAAACTTTGATCAACTGCAGTGATACAGGAATTATATCTGTATCACACACAAAAGGCATCGGGGTGCAACAGTCATTCATTGGCGACATAGTCTATCCGGCTGAGTGGTATGCTGAAGTGTACAAAGTCCATGTACACACAAAGCCAGTGCCTAGAAACGGAATACAACGGGCCAAGGGTCACACCGCATGCACACCTGATGACAGGTGCTTGGGGACCGTTAAGTGGGTTGAGCGCCCTCTGTTGGCATGATGTGATACTTTCAGTATAAACTACCGTGAAAAGGCTGCACACAAAACTCATAAAAAAGAATGATCCTTACTTTACAAAATATTGTACGAAATATATCACCTGTTCAAGACACAAAAATAAAACATTTAAACTGTAACTGAATTCGAAATAATAAATAAAAAATCCTTATTTCTTTTTGAGTGGGAATGAAATTAGAAGTCATTGATCCAACATGCTGTACATTGTATTAGTCAGGAGTACGCCCATGTTTACGATACAAACTTGGAAGCAGAAGTCAGGGGGTCACCAGAAGAGGGTACGACTTTTGAAATCATGTAATCAAATAAACTGAATTATAATAATAGTTAAGATGGGGAGATAATAGTCCAAGAAGTTAGAAACTACTTGGGGAAATTTTCCTTAGATTGAATGGATGTGCCTTGCTTACGCCATCAGATGCCAGGCCAGTTTGTGTGGCGCTGTATAGATCTTTTGTCTTACCCCCATCCCTCCCCCTTCGACAACAGGTATTTAAATTTTCCTCAAAAATAAATGGGAGCATTTTCATGGGTTTCAAGTTTTTACAATTTTCGTCGATTGTGTTTGATGTGGTTCTTCGCTATCCCCAATAGACCCACTAAGCTCCCTCCACAAATCAGTGCGATTCATTATCAATGACTACAACCAAGTAACTTACCAACCCCCTTTAAAAAAAAAATGGATCAGACGAAATATGTACAGCCAGTCACGTCCCTACCAAGTTCCCGCGAAGTTTTGCTCCACCAGTATATATATAGTTATATGGACATATCCATTTAGACGCCACAGGCTATTATGTAACTCGATCCCTATTGTTATTTTGGGTCATTGCAATTGTGTTGTTCACCAGACATCTGTAGATACAAATGAATTAATTAATTGTTATATTGTTAATCGGGGGGGGGGGGGCGGAATGTGACATCAGTGAGATGGACCCCTGTCTGTGGGAACTGCAGGTTTACAGGAGTCAATGAGTACTGGTACATGTTTGAGGAGAGGTACACTGTTTGTTTTTTTAAACCGTTTTCAAAAAATTCTGAGTCTTGCACCATCAACAGCTAAGCCTTGTGGACGTTGAGACAGGTAACAGAAGCCCTACCCCATCAGCACGTGAATTCGGTCAGGAAAGTTGAATTTAATTGCACTTTAATATTTAATCATTATTAAATTCACTGCGGGCTATAGTATTATATGTCTGATAAATCAAAGTAAATGTAGGTCTGCAAGTGAAACACAGAATAAGTTCAGTCATTATTTGGATATTAATCTAATAACTAAAACAGTTAAGATATACAGCTTCCAATAATAATGCTATTATAACTAAGAATAGTCTTTGCCTTTTTTAACTACTGTCTCAACCAACCTGTTGAAGTATGGTGACGAAGATTACTTTGTAATTATCGTAATTTTGGAAGGTGTATCATTAATTGTTGCAAGGTGGTTGAGTTGTTTGATCTGATTCAGTAAGGCTGGATACATGGGTATGGGTTCGAATCATGGACAGCTGATAATTGTTTTATTTGTAGTATTGATTCCTTGAACAACCTTACCATATTTGCTTCTCTCCACTCTGGAGTAATACATCTATGACTTTTCGGTTTAGCTAGACCGACAATAGCGTTTCAGACGGTATGTCTTTTCCTTCCTCCATGGTTACACATGACTCTAAGTATACAGAAATATATCGACCAATGACTAATGCTATCAACAGTGAGCTACATGATATCAAAAAGTTGGCACTATTTAAGACCTATTCATGTTTTATTCTTCGTCTCGTTATCTTTCAGAAAGACCGTAGATGAAATAGTTTGGACCGACCGAGTTTGATATCTTGGACCGAGTTGATTTGACACCGGACCAAGTTGATATGATACTGAGTGATGGGACTGAGAGTTGACGCCGAGTTGATATGGGATTGAGACGATCTTACCTCATGAAGACGATCAGAGCATCTGATCAAAACGTCGAGTTCTTTAACTACTCAAAAGAGAATTTCTACATGGTGGCACCGCATACAGTCTGTTCTTTTAAGAACTAATTACTACTCAATTGAGATTTTCACATGGCCGTCACCGCAATTAGTCTTACTTAACCTCTTCACCATGCAAAGCTACAAGTTTTACTTAACTCTGCGGCGAGGCTGGCCGATCCAGGTACATTTCGTTGTGGGAGTGTACCAGTCGACAGCTGGCAGTGTGTCACTCAATGAACGGGGCATATACCCTGCATAAATGGACCTTTAGCATTTCCAAATTCTTTCGGACAGTCTAGAGATTGTATATAACCAGGTGCGGATCCAGAAATTTTTGCAGGTCGGGGTTGGGGGGTGAGTCAAACAGCTGTTCAGGCAGCAGGCAGCTCCAAACATAGAGCTACTACAAGCACTGCCCCGACAGACCTCAGATTAGAAACAACCCATTCATAAGAACCACACACAGGCCAAACCAGGTTTGTAATGCTTTCCACAGACAGCTTTGTTTACTTGCATAAATTACCCCCTATGCGAAGGCCTTTTGTGCACAGTCAATGGGGAATTCCCATCTGGGACTGCTGGCAGCTAGGTTGTAACTGATATAGCGGGTGAATGAACTTACCCAGGCCACTCAAATTCTACAATATGTTTCTCAAGCATATAGTCTAGAGATTGTATATAACCGGTGTGTACAATACTTAGTTGCTGGGGGGACTGCCTATATGTGTTGTGTACAATACTCAGTTGCTGGGGGTGGACTGCCTATAATGTGTACAACACTTAGTTGCTGGAGGGACTGCCTATACATTGTATGTGTTGTGTACAATACTTATGCTGGGGGGATCTACTGCCTAGCTATATGTGTTGTGTACAATACTCAGTTGCTGGGGGGTGGACTGCCTATATGTGTACAATACTTAGTTGCTGGGGGGACTGCCTATGTGTTGTGTACAATACTTATGCTGGAGGGACTGCCTATAGTGTTGTGTACACCACTTAGTTGCTGGAGGGACAATCCTTAAATACTGGGGGTGGGACTGCCTATGTATTGTGCAATACTTAATTGCTGGGGGGGGGGGGGGGTCTGCCTATGTGTTGATGTTTACAACAATATTTTTTGGTGGACTCAGATTTACATTTACCATCATTGCCATGAAGGTCTTTTCATGTGGTAGTTTTCCATCATCACTGTCCTTTTATTTATTTATTTCATCTTTTCTTTTCTTTTCAGTATGAAACAATTTTCTTTTTTCTTTTTTTGTTGGTTTCCTTTGGTTATTCATCATGATACTTTTTGTTATTTAACTTTTCTTTTTCCGTTGACTTTTTTTGGGATAGTGTGGTAATTTTCCATCATCACTGTCCTTTTATTTATTTATTTCATCTTTTCTTTTCAGTATGAAACAATTTTTTTCTTTTTTTCTTGGCTTCCTTTGGTTATTCATCATGATACCTTTTTGTCATTTAACTTTTCTTTTTTCGTTGACTTATTTTGGGATAGTTTGGTAGTTTTCCATCATTACTGTCCCTTTTTTGTTTTCGGTATGGACAAATTTTCATGTTAATTACTTCTTTTCTTTGACTTCTTTTGGTTTTTTCTTTACTTCTTTAAAATTTGTTAACTTTTTTCCCCCTGGCTTTTTCTAATCCCTCCCCTTCTCCCTCTGCTTAGTTTCCTTCCTCTGCTTCTTCTGTGTCTCCTCTTTCTCTGTCTGCTTCTTTTGCATCTTCTTCTCCTTCTCCCTCTGCTTCTTCTTCTCTTTCTGCTTCTGCTTCTGCTTCTGCTTCTTTCGGGGCTGTTTGGGAACTGATGTGGTGGTATCTGCTGTCGAGGTGTCGCTGGTTGTGTCCTGTCTCCTTGCAACTTCATGGAACTTTATAAAGCATCGTCCAGGACACAGGTTGATCATACAGACCTGGCATCCATGCCTGGTAGTTTTTATGTGGCCTGACTTAGTGACACCCTCATGGTGAAGACACCATCTGCATTGCTTCGGGTAAACACCTGGCATCTTTGTGGAGGAGTGACCTGTGATGTTATGGCTGGGAATGGATCTGGATGATTTGTTTTGTGGATAGGTGGAGCTGCCAGCGTATCCATCAATTAGCTCTGTACCTAAAGACAACACAAACTGGCTGTGGGTGAGTATGTTTGACGATGGGACATCGCTGACATCGCTGTCTTCAGTTGGAGCGGCATCGCGGTGGTGTTGCATGTATGCAATGTATCCGTTGATTCGAGCAATGTCCACCAAGAAATACAAAATCTTTTTCCACCAAAACTGTGCTTTCCTGGAACAGGTATGATAGGCACGGAGTTGATCACTCCTGTCCACGCCGCCCATGAACTTTGTATAATCACACACCTGTGGATAGGGGCAGGAATGACTTGAGATACTCGGCGGCCGGTGTCATCATCGGGAATTTTTCTTGTTAGATTGTGCATGTAGGGGTCCCTCCAACCTGGATGGGCAGTAGACAATGTAAGCATTATCCGGCTGTCTTTCCATGCAGTGACAACAATCTGGCCACTTTGTCGGCTATAAAATGTTCCTCGTGGAACTCGGTTCATATTTTTTGCACGATCCCTATTGGGGTTCTTTGCGGTGTTCAGGAGATCACGAGGGAGACCTCTACTGGTGCTCTTCACGGCGCCGGTGAGATAGGTTTTCTTTGAGAGCAACATATTTGCAAGTCTCACTGACGTGTACAGCTTGTCTGTATATATGTTGTGATAGCATCCCAGATGGTGTCTTGCTACGTTTATCGCAATTGTTGTAATTTTCGTAGGTTTCTTGCTCCAGGGATGTACGATAAAGTTAAGTATAGCTCCGGTGGTTGATTCGGCTAGGACATATATCTTAAAACCAGTTCGAATGGGTTTAAGGGGCATGAAGAATTTCTTAACACTGGATTTGAAGCCCCTATATTTTATCATGGCTTCATCAATAGTAAGTTCTCTGAGGGGGTTGTATCGATGAAGGCAGCTCTGTCTTACTTTATCCCACACCGGTTCAAGTGGATAAAGGGGATGTTTCATTTTGAATCTGTACTGATGGGACTTGTCGCTGATGAAAGAAGGGTCTTTGTCAGGATCATTGCAAGCCAGGTAAGTATTTAGGACGTCAAACCGGTTTCGTGACATTGTAGATGATATCATACTATTTCGAAGTGCTGGATGGGTTGACCAGTAGTTTCTGTAGTTGGCCATCTTATTCAACCCCATGAGAACATGTATTCCAAACCAGGCCCTGACCTCATGGATTGTAGTCATCTTTACACTGGCCTCCCTCAACTTCATGTTAGTCCACTTGACAATGGAAAGCATGAGGGACATCGGGAAAAAATGAAGGAAATATTGGAGGGCAGAATTATATCGTCTAAAAGTAGGGCCAGACGGTTTCTTTCCTTTGAAGGGTCTCACCAACACATCTTCCAAAGACCGTGTCCATCCAAGTTCATCTGGTGGGACGTTTGGCTGATAAACAGATGGAGGGTCTGGGTCATTATCTGATTCTGGATCCAAGAGTCTCTTTCTTCTCTTCTTTCTCTCTTTGGGAGCCAGTGGTGGTCTTTTTCTCTTTTGTGTTGGTGTTGGCTCGGGAATGTCACTGTCATCATCATCATCATCATCATCATTATCTTCATCTTCCTTCTCGTATTCCTCGTCTCCCTCCTCATCTCCCTCCTCATCTCCCTCCTCATCTTCCTCCTCATCATCTCCATCCTCTCCATTTTCATCCTCTTCTCCATCACCATCCTTCTCATCATCACCATATACATCTTCCTCGTCACCACCACCATCGCTGTCACTGCCTTCACTCCCACTACTTTCTGCTGATGGGTCCGTCTCTTCTGAGTGGGGACTGCATATTGGGTCCTCTTCCATTATCTCTGATACTACTCTGCTTACAAACTCTTCCTCATCACTATCCGAGCTACTGGCTAATGCTCTGTACTCCTTTCCCATTCTAATTCCAGCATCCTTGGCACTCAGTCGAACTGCCTGTCGGAGTTCTTCTTCTTTTGCCATAACTTGGCGGCGCTTGAAGGCAGCATCTTTGGTCTTACTTAGGGGGGCCTTTCCCTTGCTTTTCCTTGGTTTCTGTCCATCCTTTCCATGCTGTTTCTGCTTTTTGACTGATTTTCTTTGTTGAGTTTTACCCATCATTTTATGTTTGAATAAAACTGACTCTTCTATGGACATGGAGTGCTGCAGTTTTCTCACTTCATGTGAAGTCATCTTCACTGTATGGCTAGTCAACAGTATACTGAGGATGAGTAGCAATCTGCACTCAAAAAGCTACTATGGTATTACATAAGTATGCATTGTTATTAAAATAAACTGGGCTTTCCATGGGCTTTGTATTCATTGACATGGTAACTTATTTGAATTTAGCTTTATTATTATATAACTGTTTCTTTATACCTTTACAAAAGTACCCTCAAATAAATGGAAGTGGCTGCACAGTAAACTAAGGACCATTGCTATTGATATGCAGATTATATGTGATCTTTGGGTGCAGCATGCACAAGCCACTACTATTACAAAACATACTATGTACCACAGGTGTTTCTAATCTGTCATGTTTACGGCCCAGAGCCAGGGACCTTCCCTTCATGCACAGAGCAAGTGTCCACTGACCCAAGCATGAACTTTGCAATACCTACATGTAATTAAACCTATACATGTATGTATATGGGTTCTAGTTACCATTTATAGAATAGAATACATGTATGCACACACATGTGTGGGCATATAGTAAACAAAAGACGACTACCATTGATATGCAGATAATAAAGCGCGCCACTACCATAACAATACAGAATACAGACTATGTATGCACAGAGCCCACAGTGACTGCCCCTGCATGGAGCAATGAACACTGTCCACTGACCCAGCATGAACTTTGCAATACCTACATGTTAATGAAACATGTACATGTATGTACATGTATGTATAATGGCACTGCCATTTATAGAATAGACTACATGTATATGCACACACGTGTGGGCATATAGTAAACAAAAGATGCCACTAGCACCATTGATATGCAAGCCACTACTATAACAATACAGAATACATACTATGAATGCACAGGTGTTTATAATCTGTCATCTCTACATGGCCTGGGCCACAGGGACTGTCCCTGCATGGGCAATGAACAGTGTCCACTGATTCACGTATGTACCTTGCAATACGTAAAATAAACATGTACATGTATGTGCATATATATACTAAAATAAGCAATAATCTCAATCCTCCAGAATCCTTTTATGGAATGACCAGCATGTAACCTCAATCCTCCATTATCCACCAAGCAAATAATCACAACTGCCCTGAATCCTTCAAAATCATTCACCGCTGCAAAGTTCACATAACCTCAATCCTCCATTTTCATCCAGGATAAAAAAATAGCCTGATAACCTCAATCCTCCAGAATCCACCAAGCAAATAATCACAACCGCCCTGAATCCTTCAAAATCATTCACCGCTGCAAAGTTCACATAACCTCAATCCTCCATTTTCATCCAGTGTCAAAAATAGCCTGATAACCTCAATCCTCCAGAATCCACCAAGCAAATAATCACAACCGCCCTGAATCCTTCAAAATCATTCACCGCTGCAAAGTCCACATAACCTCAATCCTTCAAAATCCTTCACTTTGGCAAAGAGGATTTTGAAGGATTTGGGATGGTTAGGGCTAATGCACACGTCACTACTGAATCAGTTACCATTAAAAATATTGCCTCATTAAAATACTGCATTGACTTTCCAATGTGTATAAGAGAGTGCCTACAATTCAAAATTTCTGGGGCCCTTAAGTGGGCCTTGAACCACCTGCATGCCGTGAATGGCTTCGTGCTATGTGCTCGCAAGTGTGACCTACTCCAACATTTGGCCCCATTAAACCCCTGTGTGGGTATCTTGCTATAGATGGTAGAATGGAACCAGTGGTGGTGCCAGTGGAGGGGTGGGGGGTGGGGGGTGGGTGAGGGCGGGAGAGGGCAGGAGAGGCTGAAAGGCAGTCAAAGCTTGAATGATCAATTGTTCTTAATAAATCTTACTATACATGTATGTGTAGTTGATGATGGTATCAAACATCTCTTTAAATCTTTGTCTGAGGTGCCCTCATTTTTTAGAATTTAGTTAACAAGATTGCTTGAAATCATTCGATTTTATATCACAATTTAAATCACGAGATAAAATTAATTTATAATCACCTTTTTAAAACACTTTTAGATTTTTTTGTAAAAGCAAAAATATTTTCATCAAACGTTATGTCTTTGCTTTTAAAATTGTCAAAACTTATTTCATTTGGTGGTAGGGGATGCCTTCCCTTGGTTTTGTTATTGATAAAAATAAAAAAAGAATAAAAATAACCCCACAGTAAAATATTTGGTGCCAGTTTTAGGAGGGTAGTTGTTCTGTGACCTCAATCAGAATTTCAGGGCCCTTTCCTTGAAAAATGTATGGTTACGTGCCTGAAGGATGAACACTGCAAAAACATGGGGAACACACATGGTGTTTCACCCAACCTCCCCATTAGATAATAATTTGGGTTTACTTTTTGGGATACAAAAAAAGCTTCTGGAGCCCTTGGCTTTGCACTGCATGCTCGTCAGATTTCACCCCCAATGTTCACAATGGATTTTGGTTCCCTACAAGAAATTGAGTATTTTATTCTTAAGGCCAACAAAAAAAGTCTTCGGTTTCTGGTCATCAGTTGGCTTCAAAATCGGTGTCGACTCGTATCGTTTTTTGTTGTTGTTTTTTTTGCCAACAGGGAAATACATGACACATTGTATACGCGGAGACCAAAGTATGGTGGCTAAGAGAGACCTCACAAAATCGGCTGGGCCCTTGGCTGGGCCCTTGGCTGATTTCACCCCCCAATGTTCACAATGGATTTTGGAGCCCCTGCAAGAAATTTAGTATTTTATTCTTAAGGCCAAACAAAAAAGTCTCCGGTGACACGCTTTTTGGGGGGGGATAATCTTTTTTTTTTGCCAACCAGTGAAATATGTGATACATGTATACAGTACATGGTATTGAAACAAGATCAAATTTCCCATACATAAAGTATGGTGGCTGAGAGAGGCCGTACACATTGGGCAAATGTTCATACCCCTATGTGAAAAAGGTGTTTAAAACACAGCACGGCAGAATTCCAATCAATCCAGCAGGTTTGGCTGCAATTAGACATTGTTTCATAGCCAAAAAAAAGAAAGAAAAAAACTGGAGACTTATTTTTTTGCTTAAGGATTCTTATAGGACTTTTACGCTACATTTGAGTTGTTTTCTAACCCTCCTTGTGTTTGACCATTTGAAACCATTCAAAATTTCCACTTATCAAAATTTTGCCCTACACCGACGTGTGTATACATGTAGCACTGCATACTCAGTGCTTTCCGAGTGTCTATATAGGATTCTAGCCGGCCAATCGACATCGGGCAAGCTTGGTGGTCCAGAGGTTAAGACGTCTGCACTAGTAAGCAGGAGGTTGTGGGTTCGAATCCCGCCTGAGTCGCCTGTGTAGTTTTTTCACAGACACTCGGAAAGCACTGAGTATACAGTGCTATAAAAACGTCGGTGTAGGGAAAAATTAAATCAATTGTTTATCTCCCGATGCAAGAATTTCACCAACCTATATAAAATTGATTCTCCGAGTATGCTTACTCTCTTTGAATCAAGATGAACCTTGATTTAGAGAGAGTAAGCATGCACTAACAGGGGTCAAAATTGCTACACGTACATGTACTAGCCCACTAGCCTAAAGGGACAATATCGTCACGATCAACAGGGTATTGGTTCTTTTAGGGTCCTTTCATGTTTCATAAGTGAAAGTCCTGCTGTATAGAAACATTACTACAAGAAGACCATTTTAACATGGAGTTTTAAGACAGAACAATTACTTTAAGTTTAACATTCCTTCCTTGTTCATCTTAGCTGCCCTGGTGGAAATGGTGGAAAGGTCCCATGTGCAGGAGGGACGTACAATGGTGACCCTGGACAGATTGATTCATCAGCATGCCAGGTATGTATGTCTCTTTGACAATGCTCTTGATGGCTGGCTGGCTGGTTGCCTGGTTGGCTGGCTGGCTGGCTGGCTGGCTGGGTGACTGGATGGCTAGCTGGCTAGCTGGCTGGTCAATTGGCTAGCTGGCTGGTCAATTGGCTAGCTGGCTGGTCAATTGGCTAGCTGGCTGGTCAATTGGCTAGCTGGCTGGTCAATTGGCTAGCGGGCTGGTCAATTGGCTAGCTGGCTGGTCAATTGGCTAGCTGGCTGGTCAATTGACTATCGGGCTGGTCAATTGGCTAGCGGGCTGGTCAATTGGCTAGCGGGCTGGTCAATTGGCTAGCGAGCTGTTCAATTGGCTAGCTGGCTGGTCAATTGGCTAGCTGGCTGGTTTAAAATTGGCTTGCTGGCTGACTTGTTGACTGGCTAGCTGATTGGCTGGCAGGTTTAGTAGTTGGCTGGCAGGTTGAGTGGTCAGCAGACAGGTTGGCTGTCGGATTCACTGGCAGGCTAGCTGACTGACTGATTTGCTGGCTGTCTGGTTAGATGACTGGTTGCCTGGCTGGCAGACTGGATGGCTAGCTGAGTGGATGGCTAGGTGATACGGCTGGCTGATTAATTGGTTAATTGGATGATTGGCTGGCTGGCTAGGTAATTGTCTGGCTAATTGGCTGGCTTACTGATTGGCTGGCTAGCAGGCTGGCTGTCTCCTATCTGTTACCTTGATCTATCTGAACATTACAACTAAACAAGAATATGGTGTGTATATCTGTTGTAAAAAATAAGCAATGATAAATGGACAGACCTAAAAACTTCAACATTACACATAAAAACCTTAAATTGAACTGTTGTGATTTTTTTCCTTCCCCAGTCTTGTTCAGTGGGGACCTACAGCCTTGGAGCAGCTGAGTTCTGTTCACAATGTCCATCTGGTCACGCTTGCCTCGTTTCGGGCACCAGCACACCAACGAAATGTGGAGACGGTCAGTATGCGGTCAATGGCAGCTCAGTGTGCAACCTGTGTCCGATCGGTCACTACTGTCCGAGCATATTCAGCGAGCCCGTCCAGTGTGATTTTGGACAGTATTCTAATGGCGAAGGACAGACGACCTGTGCGGAGTGTGAGGCGGGGCACAAGTGCCCGGATAGGAATTCCTCTGTAACCTGCCCGGCTGGTACCATGAGTCAACTTGGAGAAGGGGTTTGTGCAAGCTGCCCATTGGGATATCGCAGGTATACATGATTTGACATGATATATAGATTTTTGTTTTTGAATGCAGGAATTGTTTTGGTAAAACAACCAGAAGAACTACGTGAACACACATACATACATGTAACCTTTTTGCAGTTTTTGACAGTTCTTGAAATATCCGTATATTCTGGCAAAATGGAACTTAACCCTCCTACTGATAGACCATTTGAAACCATTCAAAATTTCCACTTTCAAAAATGCCCATTCGTTTTGTACACACATGGTGATACCATTTGAACAGTGTTGGTAGCAAGCTTTACTACCATTCAAATCCATTCAAATGGTTTTGAATGGTTCATTGATTCACCACTTAGAAGTATCCAAAAAAGGTTTTGTATTAGCTGTACTACCATTTGGAAAGATCCAAACAAGGTTTTGTATTAGCTGACCTACCATTCAAAACCATTTGGGGGAATCAATACTGCACACAGTTATTTCACCATTCAAAACCACAAAAGCGAATGGTTTAAAATGGTGCATCAACTTGTATGAAAAAGGTACCAAAAGTAGGAGGGTTATAATATTCAATTGTGCATTTAAGTGTGACTCAAATAATCAGCTTTTATGAACACTCATTTAATAATATTTGAATAAATAATGAACAAAACTGTTGTCACACTTCACAGTCGGCCATCTTGAAACCAAGCGTGTTATAACTGAGTAAAAACTCGGTACAAGTAGGAAAACTCATGTGATTGCAGCACAACTCTGAACTTTTGAAACAAGCTCAATACATGACTAAAGTCAAATTTGTTTTGGGTCATGATCGCGAAAACACACCCAGGTTGTTTTGCTCACATTGTCTACCATCCTGGTCCCAATTTATTTATTTATTTTTTTACATGTAACCTGGGGAGACCTTTCAGCGAAACACTGTTTTTCAAAGGTGTTCTCTTACGTGAATTACTTAATCTAGTGCACGGGACCTTCGGCTTAATGTCCCATCTGGTTAAGTGTCTTACTTAAGTGTCTTACTTAAGTGTCTTACACAAGAGTCGCGACCGGCCAGGCTGGGATTTGAACCCATATTCTGACAACACCGGAACTCGAGTCTGATGCACCAGACCGTTCGGCCATGACACTCCATTACCCCAATTTGGCAATTTGCAACAACCACATGAAATTGATTAAATATGCCTTAATTGTTATTTTGTCCTCAGTGCCGAAGGTGCAAGTCTCTGTACCATCTGTGAGGCCGGCTATGAATGTCCAGATCCGGCCAGCCCACAAGTAGCCTGTAGTGAGGGGTTCATCTCACCAGAAGGCGTAGACAGCTGCACCCGCTGTGCCAACAACCAGATCAGCAACAACCTCCACACGGCCTGCGACCCTTGTCCTGTGGGGAAGAAGTGTAGCGATCCGACGTTATCACCGATTGATTGTGCTGCTGGAGAGTATGCTTTGGAGGGGGATGGTGTCTGTCAGTCGTGCCCGGCCGGGAGGCGCTGCCCTACAAAATCACAGGTTGAATACTGCCCTGCAGGTAAATACCGTAAATGGGAATACTTTGAAAACTAAGAAATGCTGTGGTTCATTTCAACTTCTGATAATAAAGTTGGCGGTCTCGCAAAAAGTTTGTCAATATCTTTGTTCAGGAGGAAAATCTCTAACTGAATATGATTTAAATTTAAAAAAATCAATGAAATTGATTGAAACTATACTTCAAAAGTCAATGCTTGTTTTTGCTAAAAGCAATTAATTTGTGTCATTGACATAAATCGAAGGAAAAAATTAGGAAAATGCATGAATTAAGGCTCGTAAATTGTTTACATGTACATTCAATAAATGATAAAGATAAATGGGCTGTGTTTTGGCTATTTTACAAGTTATTTCTGGTAAAGAAAATACTCTTTATAAATGACATATTTTTCAATTTTTAAACTAAGTCTTTGACAGCATCTCGGCAAAATATATCTAGGGAAGATTGATACCATCATCAGCTTTACACTGAGTAACCCTCCTATAGGTTTAACACTCAAAGACACTCAAAATTTGTATGTCTCTCTTAACCCATTGACTTTGTGCAGTGCACTCATACACAGCTGTGTGTGACTCTGTGGTTTGACCTACCAATTGGAAATGCACCCAAAAATACTCAAGTGACTGTCTGTGAGTGCCGTGCTGACTGGGCCAAATTTCAGCATGGGCATAGGAGGGGTAAGTCTTACATAACAATTTTGTTTATTTTTGAATTATAAATTTCATAATTTACTTTTATGTTTTAATATCAATTGTAAATATTGATTGTCTCATCAGATACGTATTCCCTTGGGGGCGCTACATCATGTACCACATGTCCTGCTGGTTACAGCTGTACAACCACGTCAACATCAGCGTGCCCAGGAGGCTGGTATAGCCTGCAGGAAGTAAGTGGTAGTATGGGTGTGGTAATAGTTGAGTTCAGGGAGGGGGTGGGGACACACCCAGTATACAACGGCGGATCCAGGGGGGGGGCCAACGGGGGCCATGGCCCCCCAAAAAAAAACAAAGCTGTACGCCCCCCCCCAAAAAAAAAAAAAAAAAAAGAAAAGAAAAGAAAAGAAAAGAAGAAAAAAAAGGGGGAAAAAGAGAGACAAAACAAAACCCCACAACTTTACGCCCCCTCCTTGTGCAGCTAAGTCTTGCTTATACGTTCAGCTTTTGTTAAAGTATGCAAATTACAACACACTGATTGGCTACATGAATGTGTTCATAATCCTACTCACGATCCAACATTGCCACAAAATTTGCAATGGTAGTTTGTGCAGTTAAGCCAAGCTGCATTAGACGAGGCGTACACGGTGATTGTATGCATGGCTTATGCACACGCCGACTGGTTGTGTGGGGTTTCCTGGATATTAGGTGAGCCATGCAACGTCCGCAATGTAGGCCTACGTTTAGACTTGGCGAACATCGCGTGCATAAAACGCATTTTGTTAGCGGTACTCCGATATCAAATGCAGAGTCAGAGCGCATTTTCTCCAAGGTGGAGCGTACCCTGACTGCTTTGCGTTCAACCATGAGAGAGGATCGCCTGGAGTCTCTCATCCTTCAAGCTCATCGTGACCGTCTCCCAACCACCACTCGGGTTATTGAGTACTTCGCCACAACTTTAGTTTCTTGCTTTAACTGATTGTTGTTGTTTCCTCCAATCGCCACATTTTGCCATACAGGTATTTCAACGACCATTATAGGGCTCATATACAGTGGAAAAAGCTAATCTATTTATGAATAATATTTGTCCGCTCAGAGCAACCAGAAGCTAAGCATTCGAAACCCTGCATTAGTCAAGTGGTTAGACCGCAGGACCTAGCCTACAATCACAAGGTTGCGGGTTCAAATCCAAAGCTTATCACTGAAATTTCATACTAAATCAAGTATTGTCGTCTAGACCCACAAAACAAACAAACCCCACCAGAAACGTTTTGCGCTCGCAAATACGCCCCTCCACTGAGCATTTGGCCCCCCCTAAACTTTGGGCCTAGATCTGCCGTTGCCAGTATAGGGGAAAATCAATAATAATAATAATAATAATGTGTGGACTTATGTAGCGCACGTATCCACCAACTAAGTGGTGCTCAAGGCGCATTCTTTTTTACGTGCATTACACAACACACGGGACCTACGGCTTTACGTCCCATCCGAAGGATGAAGCAATTATGGTTAAGTACCTTGCTCAAGGACACAAGTGTCACGACCGGGGCTCGAACCCACACCCTGCTGCTGGCAACACCAGAACTTGAGTTCGGTGCGCTAGACCGCTCGGCCACGACACTCCATGGGGGGACACACCCAGTATAGGGGAAAATCAAGTAGGGGGGACACACCCAGTACAGGGGAAAATCAAGTAGGGGAGACACCCAGTATAGGGGAAAATCAAGTAGGTGGACACACCCAGTACAGGGGAAAATAAAGTGGGGGACATACCCAGTATAGGGGGAACACACCCAGTATAGGGGGAACACACCCAGTATAGGGGGAACACACTTATAGGGGGAACACACCCAGTATAGGGGGAACACACCCAGTATAGGGGAAAATCAAGTGGGGGACATACCAGTATAGGGGAAACACACCCAGTATAGGGGAACACACCCAGTATAGGGGAACACACCCAGTATAGGGGAACACACCCAGTATAGGGGAAAATCAAGTGGGACATACCCAGTATAGGGGGAACACACCCAGTATAGGGGAAAATCAAGTAGGGGACATACCCAGTATATAGGGGGAACACACCCAGTATAGGGGAAAATCAAGTGGGGGACATACCCAGTATAGGGGAAACACACCCAGTATAGGGGGAACACACCCACTACAGGGGAAAATCAAGGGGGGGACACACCCAGTATAGGGGGACAAACCCAGTATAGGGGAACATACCCAGTATAGGGGGTACACACCCAGTATAGGGGGGAACACACACCCAGTATAGGGGGAACACACCCAGTATAGGGGGAACACACCCAGTATAGGGGGAACACACCCAGTATAGGGGGAACACACCCAGGATAGGGGAAATAGAGAGCTTGCATTCGCTATGGTCGAGGTCAAACAATGAGCCAATGAGATACCTTCTTTTGACTTAATATAAGTGGCATATTATGGTTGTACACACATTAAAACAAAAGGAACTCACTTATGTGTTTGCCTGGTGTCATAGTATTAGCCAGAGGGGCATCTGGGTTTCTTTTGGACACCCTGTTTCAATTTTGGACACCCTATTTCATCTGTCATTTACATGTATGCGTATAAAGTGAACAGTTTGGACACCCTATTTCATCTGTCATTTACATGTATGCGTATAAAGTGAACAGTTTGGACACCCTATTTCATCTGTCATTTACATGTATGCGTATAAAGTCAACAGTTTGGACACCCTGTTTCATCTGTCATTTACATGTAAGCGTATAAAGTGAACAGTTTGGACACCCTATTTCATCTGTCATTTACATGTATGCGTATAAAGTGAACAGTTTGGACACCCTGTTTCATCTGTCATTTACATGTATGCATATAAAGTGAACAGTTTGGACACCCTATTTCATCTGTCATTTACATGTATGCGTATAAAGTCAACAGTTTGGACACCCTATTTCATCTGTCATTTACATGTAACAGTATTGTAAGTGAACAGTTTGGACACCCTGTTTCATCTGTCATTTACATGTATGCGTATAAAGTCAACAGTTTGGACACCCTGTTTCATCTGTCATTTACATGTATGCGTATAAAGTCAACAGTTTGGACACCCTATTTCATCTGTCATTTACATGTATGCGTATAAAGTCAACAGTTTGGACACCCTATTTCATCTGTCATTTACATGTATGCGTATAAAGTCAACAGTTTGGACACCCTATTTCATCTGTCATTTACATGTATGCGTATAAAGTCAACAGTTTGGACACCCTATTTCATCTGTCATTTACATGTATGCGTATAAAGTCAACAGTTTGGACACCCTGTTTCATCTGTCATTTACATGTATGCGTATAAAGTGAACAGTTTGGACACCCTATTTCATCTGTCATTTACATGTATGCGTATAAAGTCAACAGTTTGGACACCCTATTTCATCTGTCATTTACATGTATGCGTATAAAGTGAACAGTTTGGACACCCTATTTCATCTGTCATTTACATGTATGCGTATAAAGTCAACAGTTTGGACACCCTATTTCATCTGTCATTTACATGTATGCGTATAAAGTCAACAGTTTGGACACCCTATTTCATCTGTCATTTACATGTATGCGTATAAAGTCAACAATTTGGACACCCTATTTCATCTGTCATTTACATGTATGCGTATAAAGTCAACAGTTTGGACACCCTGTTTTGTAATTCCCAGCAAATTTGGACACCCTATTTCTAAATCCTGACTAATGCTCTGCCTGGTGTGTATACTTGAGCCAATGTGGGACTTTTGTTTGATTGGGATTATGGTTGTACACACATTAAAACAATAGGAACTCACTTTATGCGTTCGCCTGGTGCATGTACAGGAGGCAATGATGGACATTTCTTGTGACCTCAGCGAGGGCGCCCTTTGATCCTGTTACATCGTAATGCAACCTCAAGTGGGACTATGGGTTTACACAAAGTTTCATTCAGAAGGGTTAGGGAGACACGGCACAGGAAAAATATAACAGGGGGTTGGGGAAGGGGGAGGGAGACCCAAAATAGGGGAAATATATGTGGGATTATGGTTGTACTCATAGTTGATTTCTGGGGGTGGGACACAAAATGAAGGAAACAAGCCCCCTCGGTATTTACGCATCATTGATTTCTCTTTGGAGAGTACGCATCCCTGAGCAACCGTAGTGCTTCAGAAGCATTTTCAAAAACAATACAACCTCTACCTTTAGGTAATTCTCTAGACCTCCAGTGCTTCAGAGGCATTATCAAATATGCTTGGGCGATAACACGATAATATTGAATATCGCGATGCCTTTTTTATTCGATTATGATATCGAGAACCTTTCTATATTATCGAGATATTGGTAAATCGCAATTAAAAATATATATCGCGATCATTGTAAGTCAAGTCACAAATTCCATGGAAACAAACGATTAGAACAGTCTTTTCAGCTTTTAGAAGTGAGAAACAAAAGTGAACTACTTCAGAAGTACATACATGCAAATGAATTTACGATTTATTGTGATGCTTGTAGAGGGGTACGTACTTGTGGTTATCAGTGCTAATGCATCATGTGGAGTGTCGTGGCCGAGCGGTCTAGCTTACCGGACTCAAGTTCTGGTGTTAGCAGCAGAATGTGGGTTCGAATCCCGGCCGTGACACTTGTGTCCTTGAGCAAGACACTTAACCATAATTGCTTCTCTCCACCCAGGGGTTAAATGGGTACCTGTGAGGGCAGAGTTGGTTGATTAGCCCTATGCGCTGTAATGGCAGCAATTGAGCTGTATACTCCCCAGGGAGCTGAGATGGTTTCAGGAATGATTTATGAGCCTTATGAGCCTTATGAGCAGGGATAATAATATAATGCGCCTTGAGCGCCACTTAGTTGGTGGATACGTGCGCTATATAAATCTATACATTATTATTATTATTATATATCCATTGCTGCTGCATAAATAAGCCAGTATTTGCAGTCACTGTATTCATTTTAAACTAAGACATCGATTCCATGCCCTGTTGAAAGTCTGCTCTAATCATGACGATACTGTCCCTTTAATAATTTATCATTAACTCTGTGTAGGGCACACCTGTGTTGAACAAAACGTGGAACCTGTGCCTTGTAACGTTGGCTGGTATAATGACGAACCATCGACTGAGGTATGCCGGCAATGCCCAGAGGGCAAGTACTGCACAGATCCAACCCAAGGACCTGTTGATTGCGATGATGGTAGGTACAACTAAGCGAGATCCATGACATTATTACTTTGGAAACGTTTAATATTTTTTATCAAATTCTAATTTTCTAAGTTTCAGTTATTTTTATATGCATAAATGTAATATATATTTCAGAAATCCTAGGCAGTTTCAAGACTTCTAGACCATTGTCATCGATAGCCAGACTAATCCCTAAAGGAGATTTCAACCATCCTACTGATAGACCATTTGAAACTATTCAAAATTTCCACTTTCAAAAATGCCCATTGGTTTTGTACACACATGGTGATACCATTTGAACAGTGTTGGTAGCAAGCTTTACTACCATTCAAATCCATTCAAATGCATAGAGGGTCCATTGATTCACCACTTAGAAGTATCCAAACAAGGTTTTGTGTTAGCTGTACTACCATTTGGAAAGATCCAAACAAGGTTACCATTTGGGGAATCAATACTGTACACACTTATTTCACCATTCAAAACCACAAAAGCGAATGGTTTCAAATGGTGCATCAACTTGTATGAAAAATGTACCAAAAGTAGGAGGGTTAAATAAGATTTTTTTAAGAGAACAAACTTTCAAATGTTTCAAAAACTGTTGTCTTGCATAGGTTCTTACAGCTACGCAGGCTCAACTGCTTGCATTGACTGCCCACTAGGCTATGCCTGTAAAAATCATACCTACGAAGGGCGAGTTGCATGTACAGCTGGAACGTATGCTACTGGCAAGGCTACCGTCTGTATTGAATGTACTGCAGGCTACTTCTGTCAAAGCACTGTGTAAGTATAAAACCAATGAGATTTAAAGATGTGTTATCATTGCTTTGCCAGTTTTATCAGAAATTTCTATTTTATCTAAACATTGGTAATTTCCTTTGAAAAAGGAAAGCAAATACTTTGAAAATAGATACTTCAGAGAAGTATCGTCAAAAGCTTTGTTTTGTAGTGATTAATGGGACAGTATTGTCACAATCAACACGGCATGGAATCAGAGTGCTAATTCTAGATTAACTCATTGACTTAAAATAATCCTGTATAAATGAGCCAGTAATTTTCAGTCACTGTGTTCATCTTAAACCGATTCCATGCCCAGTTGAAAGTCTGCTCTGATCGTTACGATGCTGTCTCGTTAGGTTCCCAAATTAATTTATGAAGGGACTAACCACACAACCATACTTTTGAAAAATATTTTGAAAATATGAATGCTCCAATAAAGAAAGTTACCAAAATTGCCTGTAAAATACAGTAGTACAAAACACAATTGATACATCTTGAAAGTTGTAAACCAATCTTTGTTAATAGTTCATTGTATTGAAACTTGTAAATTGTTGATTTAATTTTGCCTGACAACGACGGGTGTATAGCACTGTATACTCAGTGCTTTCTGAGTGTCTGTGAAAAAAACCCCACACAGACGACTCGGGCAGGATTCGAACCCACGACCTCCTGCTTACTAGTGAAGAAGTCTTAATCTCTCGACCACCGTGCTTGTCCGATGATAATTGGCTGGCTAGAATCCTATATAGCAGCGGGTTCCATGATATTTATAGGTTGATGAAATTCTTGCGTCGGGTGATAAACAATTGATTTAATTTCGCCTTACACCGACGTGTGTATAGCACTGTATACTCAGTGTAAATTGTTAATTAAGGGAAAGAGTACTCTTTCTCAATTTCCAAAAACTGAATGCATTTTCACTATTTAATCTTGATTAACGACAAAAAGGTAATAAGCTAAAACTTTCACAGGTTGGTAGTTTAACCCTAACTCCTTAATGGTTTTGGCTTAGAACATTACCGAATCCACCAAAATCCAACACCATGCAGTAACACTACCACCCAACTGTTGGACTTAGCTGGAATTGGGACACCCGGCCCCATGTAAAGTATCCCTGTCTGGGCTATACAGTACTGAGTCCATCAAAATACAACACCATGCAGTAACACTACCACCCAACTGTTGGACTTAGCTGGAATTGGGACACCCAGCCCCATGTAAAGTATCCCTGTCTGGGCTATACAGTACTGAGTCTATCAAAATACAACACCATGCAGTAACACTACCACCCAACTGTTGGACTTAGCTAGAACTGGGACACCCAGACCCATGTAAAGTATCCCTGTCTGGGCTATACAGTACTGAGTCCATCAAAATACAATACCATGCAGTAACACTACCACCCAACTTTCGGACTTAGCTGGAATTGGGACACCCGGCCCCATGCAAAGTATCCCTGTCAGGGCTATACAGTACTGAGTCCATCAAAATACAACACCATGCAGTAACACTACCACCCAACTGTTGGACTTAGCTGGAATTGGGACACCCGGCCCCATGTAAAGTATCCCTGTCTGGGCTATACAGTACCGAGTTCATCAAAATCCAACACCATGCAGTAACACTACCACCCAACTGTTGGACTTGGCTGGAATTGGGACACCCGGCCCCATGTAAAGTATCCCTGTCTGGGCTATACAGTACTGAGTCCATCAAAATACAACACCATGCAGTAACACTACCACCCAACTGTTGGACTTAGCTGGAATTGGGACACCCGGCCCCATGTAAAGTATCCCTGTCTGGGCTATACAGTACTGAGTCCATCAAAATACAACACCATGCAGTAACACTACCACCCAACTGTTGGACTTAGCTGGAATTGGGACACCCGGCCCCATGTAAAGTATCCCTGTCTGGGCTATACAGTACTGAGTCCATCAAAATACAACACCATGCAGTAACACTACCACCCAACTGTTGGACTTAGCTGGAATTGGGACACCCGGCCCCATGTAAAGTATCCCTGTCTGGGCTATACAGTACTGAGTCCATCAAAATCCAACAAAAACAGCCGTTGGAGTTTGATGGGTTTGGGGTTGTTAAGGTTAATGTATTGATTCATAGAGAGTTAGCATACTCGTAATAGCAATTTTTGCCGATATTACTATTGTTGCACCTTCCTAAGCAAAAATCATATGTGCGAGTCTGACGCTCATTCCTCCAGTGTACACTTTGTACACTTACCTAAGATTATTAAACAAATTATCACCGGATAGTTCTTTCCCAACATTCAAACGCTGATTTTTACTATTGACAGACCTGTGATTTCTCAGGATTTTTCCTGATTTCAGGATTTTTTACAATTCTCTCTTTGCCTCAAAATTTTCTTGAAATAGGAGAAATATCTACCAAGGAAAGAAAGAAGTAGCCTGTTTTGTGTCCAAATATCTAGTTTCTTGTTTGTGAGGATGTGGAGAGTCTGTAAATCCTCAAAAATTAAACATCCAGGAGGTTCATCAGGCGGCTTTGTCCTCTAGACCAAAGGGAGAACCAGGCCCACTGCCCATTTTCAGGATTTTGTACTTTTGTCAAATCACACCACCGTGTTGATTATATTCCTTGCAGTGCTGCCAACGAGATAGAGTGTGCTCCTGGAACCTATTCCTCCAGCGGAGCAACCTCTTGTCAAATCTGCCTAGCCGGTCAAGAATGTCCGAGAACAGACGGCCTAGACATCCGTAACTGCAGCTTGGGCGAGTACAGTACGACACAGAGTACAAGCTGCTTACCATGTCCGGTTGGGTATGCATGTCCACAGACTGACAGCGATTATAAACTACTCTGCAGAAGTGGCTTCTACTCAACGGGAATGCAGAGTGAATGTACCGGGTGCTCAGCTGGATTGTAAGAACTTTTTCTCTTAGGCATATTAAAACGCTTTCAAAACTTTATCGTCAGCTTTTTTTTTAGTAGACTCATTTGCTAACTCAGTTTCAGACTCGGTTTCCATCTTACTTGTCGAATCATGCTTTGACTCAGTCACTTACTCAATTGTAGACTCAGTCACATCAGTCACAGACCAAGTTGATGACTCAGTTTCATACGTAATAACTGATTAGTATCAGATTCATTCATTGACTCTGCTACTGCTTCAGAGTCAGTCACTGACTCGGTTCAGAGTCAGTCACTGACTCGGTTCAGAGTCAGTCACTGACTCAGTTCAGAGTCAGTCACTGACTCGGTTCAGAGTCAGTCACTGACTCGGTTCAGAGTCAGTCACTGACTCGGTTCAGAGTCAGTGACTGACTCGGTTCAGAGTCAGTGACTGACTCGGTTCAGAGTCAGTGACTGACTCGGTTCAGAGTCAGTGACTGACTCGGTTCAGAGTCAGTGACTGACTCGGTTCAGAGTCAGTGACTGACTCGGTTCAATGTCAGTGACTGACTCGGTTCAGAGTCAGTCACTGACTCGGTTCAGAGTCAGTCACTGACTCGGTTCAGAGTCAGTCACTGACTCGGTTCAGAGTCAGTGACTGACTTATTTCGGTTCAGAGTCAGTGTGACTGACTCCTGCTGGTTCAGAGTCAGTCACTGACTCGGTTCAGAGTCAGTGACTGACTCGGTTCAGAGTCAGTGACTGACTCGGTTCAGAGTCAGTGACTGACTCGGTTCAGAGTCAGTCACTGACTCGGTTCAGAGTCAGTCACTGACTGACTCGGTTCAGAGTCAGTCACTGACTCGGTTCAGAGTCAGTCACTGACTCGGTTCAGAGTCAGTCACTGACTCGGTTCAGAGTCAGTCACTGACTCGGTTCAGAGTCAGTGACTGACTCGGTTCAGAGTCAGCTACAGACTCGGTTTAGAGTCATTCTCACTGACTTAAGTCAGACTCAGCCACTGACTCGGTTCAGACTCATCCACTGACTCAGTTGATGCTTTTTGGTTGTAAATGCATACACAAATGCTGATTATCTAGTTTGTGTGGCCATAAACCGTGAAAGTTTTAATTCAACGGTTAGTGAACTAATCACTAAAAATATTAATGCTGATGTATTGTGCAATCGCCAGGAATGTAATTTTATGTACATTTTTTAATGGCATGACAAATCGTCCCTAATTTGCCATAGTGACCAATCCCGAATTAAGTTCGCATAGTGACCAATGCGGTATTGGTCACTTTGCCAAATTACAAAAATAGCCAGTTAGAGCATTCATCATTTGAATGCATGCTCTATCTCCAAAACTATAAGGAATACATGCATGTGGATTAGATACAATGGTAGGTCTCTTCCTGAATGTACTAATGGGCGGGAAAACTCAAAATTGAAACAAATGTCAGATTGGTCACTATGACAAATTAGGTACGAAATGAAATATTTTAATTATTGAATTATATGCTATTAAAGAAATTGTTTTCAGCAGTTTTTCTATTTTTGTTTTGTTTTACAGCTTCTGTCCCAATCCGTTCACTGACCAGATGTTGGAATGTCCAACTGGTTACTACTCTCTGGGTAATGCATCTATCTGTACACAATGCCCTGCTGGTTACTACTGCACTGACAAAATGACTGCACCAAGGTAAAGAGAATCTGTAGCAAGACATTTGAGTATTTCTGCTTCTCTCAACCCAGGAGTATAAAATGGAAATATGGCAATCGCTTGGAAAGTAACCTGATAGACTTAGGCTAATGGTCCTTATAGAGCCCATTGAGCAGTCATTAACCCTAACTCCCTAGGCCCACTTGCTTACAACATAACCTGAATCCTTCCTAATTCCCTAGGCCCATTTGCTTACACATAACCTGAATCCTTCCAAACTCCCTAGGCCCATTTGCTTACACATAACCTGATTCCTCCAAAATCCTTCAGTAGTAAAGCAAGCACATGACATGTATGCACACATGTGTTTCTAATCTGTGATACATGTACATGGCCAGGGACCCTCCCTGCATGCATGGAGCAATAAACAGTGTCTACTGACCCGAGCGCTGACCTTGCAATCACTACAACAAACATGGATGTACATTTGTACCATGGAAAGGCAAGTATGCCTAATAACCTCATTCCTCCAAAATCTTTCACTTTAGCAAAGAGCATGTAGCATGTAACGTCAATCCTTCAAAATCCTTCACTTTAGCAAAGAGGATTTTGGAGGATTTGGGAATGTTAGGGTTAAACTATTGAAAGAAGATTCAACCATGGAGGTATAAAATAGAAGGAGTTGGAACGAAGAGGTGTTCAAAGGTTTAATGTCCAGTGCCGCGATCGTAAAACCAGAGGATTAAACACCAGTCAGTAATCCCCATTAAATCAATTAGCGCCTCTGCCCGGTCGGTCCCAGACACGGACCACGTTGCACTCTGGGTAATGATGCGCGTGAGCAATACGATTGCATCCTTGCCAAAATGGCGGCGTACAGCAAAGACGAGTTTTATTATGGTTCTGATTTCAGTGATTTTTCTGACAACGAAGCCAATCTTGAACCCATTTCCGACGGAGTTGTTAGTTCAGACGAAGATGACATTATGTGTTCATGTGTATGTGGTTTACTGGCAACAACAGATATGATCGGGCGTGACGGTGGGGAATGCAAAATCGGTTACCAGTCTAGTCAGAACGTCCACCACACGTCAAAACGTCCACAGACCCAGTCATAACGTCCACATGACAAAACGTCAACGTGACAAAACGTCCACGGGTCATAATCATTTAATCAGATATCGTCCTTTAATTAATTCCTTGCTTTAAAATATTGGTTTTAAAGTTTAATTCTCACAATAATTAGTGTATTGTAAAGAAAAGTAAACATATAGATCTATTTCATGATTAAAACAAAAAATGAGTTTTAATACCAATTGATTTCGCCATGGAGGTAAAAATAGATCTATGTTTACCTCCATGGGGCTACATGCAGTTTAAACCTTAAAAAGCATGATAAATTTGTATGCACTTTTATTCACTTTTTCCTCTTTGGTAGAGGAGTGCTGTCAATGTTGGTGGTTTGGGTTTGGCTCCTTTTCTTGACGTTCTTGACGTAAGGAAATTAAAAGTATATAATTTATAAATGCTCTGGAAATTATTTAGAAATGATTTTGAGCAATTATTTTTTATTACACTAGAGTAATTGATCATAGTCAAAAAATTGAGATTGACTTATTTCTACCGCCATGCTTTGATAAAATGCTGGTGTAATATACAAATGTAAAAAAAATGTAAAAAGATTGGACAAGTTTGCAAAAGTAAAAAAAAAATTTTTAACAAGATAAATAATTGTGTTGAAATGTATTTGTCTCCATCAATAAATTATAAAATTACAAATATGATGAATAGGCCTAATTGAAAAAAATACTAGGCCTACAATAAATTATTAAGGTGAACGGCGAAAGGCAAATCAAATCATTAAAATATAAATCTTTTTAACATATTTTTTTTGTACTCATTTACCGTGCAGCAAAGAACCAACGCTTTAAATGGAAAAAAAAATCCCCAAAGCTAACTTTTGTGTAATAAATCGTAAAAACACACTTGCACCGTCAACATAAACAGAAACGATGTCTCCTTACAAAACTCTATTTCATGATC